>CM077918.1:355347753-355472753 GCA_039797435.1 Crotalus adamanteus | reverse complement strand
TTGGCTCTTTTATGATTCATGAACTTCAACTCCCAGAATTCCTGAGCCAGCTAAGCTGGCTCAGGAATTCTGGGAATTGAAGTCCACGAGTCATAAAAGAGCCAAGGTTGACTACCCCTGGTTTAGTGCTACACAGGGGCCTTTGTGTGTCAAGGACGGCCGATACAATTCCAAGCATGGTTGTGGTCACCTTGGCGCCTGGTGGTCCTTCACCTGCCTCTTCCAGGTTGCACATGGACCGAAAATGGAGGCCGATGGACTTTTCAGCCAGACAAAGCCAGTCAGCTGATCACCTGGCAAGATGGCCGCTGCAGCCCCCAATTCCTGTCTTCCCTCCCTGCGCCTCAGTCGCACCTCAGCGTGGCTTCTGGGTACGGCTGTGCCACCATCTTCTGGCTTTTAAAGAACAGGTAACTCTGCGGCCTAGTGGACAATCGCTTAAACAGGGGCCAGCCGTGTGCTGCAGCTGCCAAAAAAGCCAACACAGTGCTGGGCTGCATTAACAGAGGGAGAGATATCAAGATCAGGTGAAACGTTAATACCACTTTACAAGGCCTTGGTAAGGCCACACTTGGAATACAGCATCCAGTTTTGGTCACCATGATGTAAAAAAGATGCTGAGACTCTAGAAAGAGTGCAGAGAAGAGCAACAAAGATGATTAGGGGACTGGAGGCTAAAACATATAAGGTTGCTGGAATTGGGGATGTCTAGTTTAATGAAGAGAAGGATGAGGGGGGACATGATAGCAGCCTTCCAGTATCTCAGGGGCTGTCCCAAAGAAGAGGGAGTCAAGCTATCCTCCAAAGCGCCTGAAGGCAGGACAAGAAGCAATGGATGGAAATGGAAATAGCAGTGTTCCGGGAAGGAAAGAAGGAAGGGAGGGAGGGAGGGAAGGAAGGAAGGAAGGAAGGAAGGAAGGAAGGAAGGAGCTGTGGTAGCGCAGTGGTTAGAATACAGCAGTGGTGGCGAACCTATGGCACGGGTGCCAGAGGCGGCACTCAGAGCCCTCTCTGTGGGCACGTGCGCCCTCGCCCCAGTCCTAGGCCTTCAGCTGGGTTTTATAAAACCTTTTCGCTTTAGGCCTCCGCCGCCGTGTGCAAAAAAAAAAAAAGGTTCAGTCAATCAGTCAATTTCAACTTCTCGCGGGAAAAAAAAAGATCTTGCAAAGTTGGAATTGCTTGATTGAACATTTTAGTCCCACCCAGTTTGCTGTTACCACCGCAGCCATGCCCACCCAATGGGCCACGCCCACCCAATGGGCCACACCCACCCAATGGGCCACGCCCACCCGGCACCCGACGATGCATAAGTGGGTTTTGGGTGGCAGTTTGGGCACTCGGTCTCTAAAAGGTTCGCCATCACTGGAATAGGACGTGCTATATTTCATTTCGCCCGGTACTTTTAGTCAAACATTGTGCTTAAGTCAAGATATACTATGTCTACAGCATTCCCACAATCTATGAAGAACATTGTTCGATTCAGAAAAGCAAGACAATATTGCAGGCTAATTCTGGTGACTTCCAACTGCCAATAGTTCGGCAGTTCAATTCTCACCAGCTCAAGGTTGACTCGGCCTTCCATCCTTCCGACGTCAGTAAAATGAGGACCCAGATTGCTGGGGAAAATATGTTTATTCTGTAAACTGCTTAGAGAGGGCTGTAAAAGGTCCTGTGAAGTGGTATATAAATCTGAGTGCTGTTGCTTGGGAAGGAAGGAAGGAAGGAAGGAAGGAAGGAAGGAAGGAAGGAAGGAAGGAAGGAAGGAAGGAAGGAAGGAAAACAGGAAGGAAGGAAGCTGTGGTGACACAGTAGTTATAATGCAGTATTGCAGGCTGACTCTGCCCACTGTCAGAAGTTCAATCCTCACCGTCTCACCTTTGACTCTTCCTTCCATCCTTCCGAGGTCGGTAAAACGAGGACCCAGATTGTCGGGGAGCAAAATGCTGACTCTGTAACCCTCTTAGAGAGGGTTGTAAAGCACTGCGAAGCGGTATATAAGTGCTATGGCTAGTGCTAGATAATTTATACTGGTTTGCCAGCTGCCTGAATTTTGATCACATGACTTTGGGGTTGCCGTGACGGTCATAAGTGCAGGGACCGATTGTAAGCAGCCTTTTAAAATGCCATTGTAACTTGGAATGGTGGCAAGCAGGATACCCGCAACTCAACTTTAAATACGGTTAAATTTATTCCATTTAAATTTAACATTCCATTTATACCAGTGGTTCTCAACCTGTGGGTTGGGACCCCATTTGGGGTCGAACGACCATTTCACGGGGGTCGCCAAACAGCGCAGTCCGCCATTTTTTTCCCCCTTTTCCTTGGCTGTGCTACTCCCTTTTATTCTATTGGCTTTCGAAAGCCAATAGAATAGACTCTCTTGAATAGAGTCTAATTCTATTGGCTTTCAAAAGCCAATAGGAATTGTCCAGGCTGTCTCTGCCCTGCTGAGCCCGCCAAAAGCCCCATTCTGCAAATGGTGCTGCACCAGTTGAGTAGTCCTCGACTTACGACCGGTTGAGTAGTCCTCGACTTACGACCAGTTGGGGGTCGCGGCATTAAAAAGGTTGAGAACCACTGATTTATACGCTGCCTGTCTCCCTGAGCAGACGCTGGTCTTCATGGTTCCCAGAAAAAAATATTTTTTTTTCTCCAAAATAATTATTTATATATTCCATTTATAGGCCGCCCATCTCCCTGAGATGGTCTTCATTGTTCCTAAATCTTTTCTTTTTATATATATTTGTATAATAGTTTTATGCCAGTCAGTTTTTCCAATAGATGTACATCCATCCATCCATTCTCTCTATCTGTCTCTGAACTGTTTCAATTTCTCTTCCTAGGCCGGATTTCCTGGAGCCCTACACCGCTGCTGGCACCATCCAGGACTACGTCGTGGCCATGCTGTGCGACCAGGAGAAGCCGCAGATGTCCGTGCAGAATGCCGCCGCCTGGGGATACTTCAGTACCATAGAAAAATCCTGGAACACTAAACTGTAAGTCTGCAGATGGCATCAAGGGGACGCTGGCCACCCGGTTACACCATTTACACTACGATCTGTGCACTATGGTTTCATCCAGTGCGTCTCAAACTTGGTAACCTGAAGAAGGGTGGACCAACTCCCAGAATCCCCCAGCCAGTATGCTTTAAGAGGGGTGGGCTTCCACTCCCAGAATCCCCCAGCCGGCCTGCTTTAAGAGGGGTGAACTTCAGCTCCCAGAATTCCCCAGCCAGCATGCTTTAAGAGGAGTGGACTTCCACTCCCAGAATCCCCCAGCCAGCCATGCTTTAAGATGGATGAACATCCACTCCCAGAATTCCCCAGCTAGCCTGCTTTGAGAAGGGTGAACTTCCACTCCCAGAATCCCCCAGCCAGCATGCTTTAAGAGGGGTGGACTTCAGTCCCCAGAACTCCCCAATCAGAATGCTTTAAGAGGGGTGGACTTCCACTCCCAGAATCCCCCAGCCAGCATGCTTTACGAGGGGTGGACTTCCACTCCCAGAATCCCCCAGCCAGCCATGCTTTAAGATGGATGAACATCCACTCCCAGAATTCCCCAGTTAGCCTGCTTTGAGAAGAGTGAACTTCCACTCCCAGAATCCCCCAGCCAGCATGCTTTAAGAGGGGTGGACTTCAGTCCCCGGAACTCCCCAATCAGAATGCTTTAAGAGGGGTGGACTTCCACTCCCAGAATCCCCCAGCCAGCATGCTTTACGAGGGGTGGACTTCCACTCCCAGAATCCCCCAGCCAGCCATGCTTTAAGATGGATGAACATCCACTCCCAGAATTCCCCAGCTAGCCTGCTTTGAGAAGGGTGAACTTCCACTCCCAGAATCCCCCAGCCAGCATGCTTTAAGAGGGGTGGACTTCAGTCCCCGGAACTCCCCAATCAGAATGCTTTAAGAGGGGTGGACTTCCACTCCCAGAATCCCCCAGCCAGCCTGCTTTACGAGGGGTGGACTTCCACTCCCAGAATCCCCCAGCCAGCCATGCTTTAAGATGGATGAACATCCACTCCCAAAATTCCCCAGCTAGCCTGCTTTGAGAAGGGTGAACTTCCACTCCCAGAATCCCCCAGCCAGCATGCTTTAAGAGGGGTGGACTTCAGTCCCCGGAACTCCCCAATCAGCATGCTTTAAGGGGGGGTGGACTTCCACTCCCAGAATCCCCCAGCCAGCCTGCTTTAAGAGGGGAGGACTTCCACTCCCAGAATTCCCCAGCCAGCCATGCTTTGAGAACGGTGAACTTCCACTCCCAGAATCCCCCAGCCAGCCTGCTTTAAGAGGGGAGGACTTCCACTCCCAGAATTGTGCTTGTAGGTTAAGGACGGCCCATGTTATTCAGCCTCAACACACACACACACACACACACACACACACACACACACACACACACATACACAAATACACAAATACCGATTAATTTCTACTTCTCTTTTTTAGTTTGGAAGACTCTGGCTTTCCCATCCATTTGCTTCCTGAAGTGGTCGATTCCGGTGACCTTGCGGGGGAAACCTGCCAGGCGTGGCACCGGGTCCCAGCCGGAACCAAGGTTGGGATAGCCCTGGGAGATTTCCAATGCTCCGTTTACTCTTGCCTGTCTCAAGACAGTGACGCAGGTAGCTGTCCCCTGAAATCCACGGAAATGTTGAACTTGACTAAGGCCAAATGCTTCTGCGTTGCAGGAAAATGTCGGCTTGTAGAGACACTTCACTTGGTGCACTCTGAGCTTGATGGTTTTCTTGCAGACGTTTCATGATCCAACTAGGTCCCCAACCGTTCGGGCACCAGGGACCGGTTCCGTGGAGACAGGTTTTCCCGTGGACTGGAGGGGACCTGGTGTCATGTACTGCCTGCATCCTGTGGATGGGGCTTTGCTTGTTTGCGTGGATCGGTGGCTGGCATGCCGTGGCCCGGTGCCAGTCCACGAACCGGGGGTTGGGGATCCCTGAACTACCGTGTGTCCCCGAAAGTAAGGCCTACACCAGGGGTAGGCAACCTCGGCTCTTTTATGATTCGTGGACTTCAACAAGAAGCCACGGATGGAAACTCGACAAGGAGAGAAGCAACCTAGAACTAAGGAGAAACTTCCTGACAGTTAGAACAATTAACCAGGGGAACAACCTGCCTCCAGAAGCTGTGAATGCTCCAACACTGGAAGTTTTTAAGAAGAGACTGGACAGCCATTTGTCCGAAAGGGTATAGGATTTTCTGCCTGAGCAGGGGGTTGGACTAGATCAGGGGTAGGCAACCTTAGCTCTTTTATGACTCATGGACTTCAACTTCCAGAATTCCTGAGCCAGCATAGCTGGGCTAGCTAGCTCTCTTCTGCCCTTCCTGCTTCCTGCAGAGATGCAGCAAAGAGAGGAGCCCCGCCCAATAAGCTTGTCAGCTCGTCAGAACAGGGTGAGGCCACTCTCTTTTTTACACACACACACAGAGAGAGAGATGATCAAAATTAGGTGCTGGCTCAGGAATTCTGGGAATTGAAGTCCATGAGTCATAAAAGAGCCAAGGTTGCCTATCCCTGGACTAGATGATCTCCAAGGTCCCTTCCTACTACTACTACTACTACTACTACTACTACTACTATTACTACTACTACTACTACTACTACTTATTATTATTATTATTATTATTATTACTATTACTATTATTAACTCCCAGAATTCCTGAGCCAGCCAGGAATTCCTGAGCCAAGGTTGCCTACCCCTGGCCTACACCAACCATAAGCCCTAATTTGATTTTTGGGAGTGGGCCTAATATAAGCCCTACCCCAAAAATAAGCCCTAGTTTGGGGGCGAGGCACACCCCTAAAAATCAAGCTAGGGAGGGGGTGGGAGTATGGAGCTGCCCCATGTGCCCCATACTCACTTCCCTTGCAGCCAGGCCTCCCCTCGTCAGCCCATGTCTTCTTCTGAGGCCTCTTCTGCAGCCAGGCCTGCCTTTCTCAGTCAAGGGTCTTTCCGGAAGGCCATCACTCGGTCCTCGGTTGCTTAGGCCTTCTGGAAAGGCCGGACTGCAAAATCCAGGCCCGAATGCAGCTGCAGAACTTTGGTCCCAGAAGAAGCGGACCGGCTGGGTGGTGCTGGAGGTGAGGTAAGGCCTACCCGAAAAATAAGACCCGGTGCCTCTTTTGGAGGCAAAAAAAAAGACTTGGTCTTTTTTTCGGGGAAACACGGTAAGTAACATCAGGACTGGAAGAAAATGGGGCTTCTGGAGTGGAGGAGGAGGAGGAGGGCAACTGTGGTAAGAAAGATCATAAAATGGGGTGAAACTCACTTAGCCGCTGTCTTACTTAGCAACAGAAATTTTGGGCTCCGTGGTGGCGGTAAGTGGAGTACCATTTGCAAAAATAAATAAATGAAATGCTTCGGCCCTTGATTGAGTTGAGGAAGGGAGGGCCACTGTGGAAAACTCTCATTTTTTAAAAAAAGGCAGCTTCATTTCTGATTAATTCTTCTTTCTTTCTTTCCTCCCATCTCCCAAGTTCTCAACATCAGCACCTCAGCCCAGCTGGCGGTCCCCCTGCCACCCGGGTTCCAGCCTGTGGAGGCTCCAGATCCAAGATCACCCGTGCAATATTTCCCGTATTTTGATAACCGGTATCTGGCGGTGGCTGCTTCGCTAAATGGCGGAAACGTGATGGCTGCGTTCGTGAAGATGGTGGCTGGATGGATGGCTGAGCTGGGTAGGGTCTTTCAGGATGGGGATGGGCTTGGCCTAGCTCTGGGAAGGCAATCCTTCCTCCCTCCCTTTTCTCCTTCCTTCCTTCCTTCCTCCCTCCCTCCCTCCCTTTTCCCTACCTGCCTTCCTTCTTTCTTCCTTCCTTCTCTCCCTCCCTTTTCTCGTTCCTTCCCTCTCTCCCTCTCTTTCTTCCTTCCTTCCCTCTCTCCCTCCCTTTTCCCTTTCTTCCTTCTTTCTTCCCTCCCTCCCTTTTCTCCCTTCTCTCTCTCTTTTCTCCTTCCTTCCTCCCTCCCTTTTCTCCTTTCTTCTCTCCTTTTTCTCCCTCCCTCCCTCCCTTTCCTTCCTTCTCTCCCTCCCTTTTCTCCTTTCTTCCCTTCCTCCCTCCCTTTTCTCCTTCCTTCCTTCTCCCTCCCTTTCCTTCCTTCCCTCTCTCCCTCCTTTCTCCTTTCCCTTCCTTCCTCCCTCCCTTTTCTCCTTCCTTCCTTCCTTCCTTCCTTCCTTCCTTCCTTCCTTCCTTCCTTCCTTCCTTCCTTCCTTCTCTCCCTCCCTTTCCTCCCTCCCTCCCTTTTCTCCTTCCTAACTCCCTCCTTTTTCTCCTTCCTTCTCTCCTTTTTCTCCCTCCCTTTTCTCCTTTCTTCCCTTCCTTCTTTCCTTCCTTCCTCCCTCCCTCCCCCCTTCCTTGGACTTCCTTCCTTTCTTCCCTCTCTCCCTCTCTTTTCTCCTTTCTTCCCTTCCTCCTTCCCTTTTCTCCTTCCTTCCTTCCTTCCTTTCTTCCTTCCTTCCTTCCTTCCTTTCTTCCTTCTCTCCCTTTCGTCCCTCCCTCCCTTTTCTCCTTTCTTCCTTCTCTCCCTTTTCTGCCTTCCTTCCTTCCTTCCTTCCTTCTCTCCCTCCCTTTTCTCCTTTCTTCCCTTCCTTCCTTCCTCCTTCCTTCTTCCCTCCCTCCCTCCCCCCCTTCTCTGGACTTCCTTTTGGTTGTAAAGCGAGGACTAAGCTTTAGAATCCTAACTCCTCCTCCACCTCCTCCCCTTCTTCCTTTTGCAGGGCTGGAAGTCTCCGAATCCGATGTCTACCGGCCGATGATAGAGGCCGGGCTGAGCCAGGCCGAGAGCCGTCTCCGCGTCTGTCCCACCCTCTTCGGGGAAAGGCACGCGCCCACCACTCTGGCTTCGGTGACGGACATCGCGGCCTCCGACACGTCCCTGGGGCACGTGGTCCGGTCCTTGTGCCGGGGGGTGATCCAAAACCTGCACTCCATGCTCCCTTCTGGGAACCTGAAGGAAGCCGGGGCCAAGCGGATCGTGGCCAGCGGGAGCGGGCTGTGCCGGAACGAAGTGATGAAGCAGGAAGCGGAGAAGGTCTTTGCACTCCCCGTGGTCCACGGCCAAGTCGCCGATGCCGCCTTGGGGGCGGCTTATGTGATGCTGAAGAGGAATCAGCAGAGGGACCTTGGAGGTCATCTAGTCCAGCCCTTTGCTCGAGCAGGAGACCCTGTTCCCCTTTCAGACAAGTGACTGTCCAGTCTCTTCTTAAAAACCTCCACGGTTGGAATATCCACCAACTTTGAAGACAAGCCATTCCGCTGATAAATTAGGATAGAATAGAATAGAATAGAATAGAATAGAATAGAATAGAATAGAATAGAATAGAATAGAATAGAATAGAATAGAATAGAATAGAATAGAATAAGGGAGAAGATAGAATAGAATAGAACAGTGATTCTCAACCTTTTTAATGCCGCGACCCCCAACCGGTCGTAAGTCGAGGACTACCCAACTGGTCGTAAGTCGAGGACTTTCCCTGCCCGGGAATGCCGCGCATACGTGGTGCTGCCCCCTGCGCCGGCCGAGGCGTAGCTGGCAAGGGGCAAAGACGGCGCAGGGCGACCACCGGCTGGGCCACCAGCTGGCCCAGCCCAAGGGAGGTAAGGCACCCATTGGGCCCCACGCGCACCAGCAACCCTCCCTGCACCCGCCGGCCTCCCACCTCCCACCCCTGGCCCTCTTTTCCTTACAGTTTTTAGTAGTTGCTCAGCAGGGAGGGGTGGAAGCTTCCAGACAGCTCGCCTTCGCTGCAGACAACTTGCAGCACCCTTTGCAGAATGGGACTTTTGGCGGGCTCAGCAGGGCAGAGACAGCCTGGACAATTCCTATTGGCTTTTGAAAGCCAATAGAATTAGACTCTATTCAAGAGAGTCTATCCTATTGGCTTTCAAAAGCCAATAGAATAAAAGGGAGTAGCACAGCTAAGGAAAAGGGGGGGAAAATGGCGGACTGCGTTGTTTGGCGACCCCCGTGAAATGGTCGTTCGACCCCAAATGGGGTCCCGACCCACAGGTTGAGAACTCCTGCCCTATAGCATTCCAGACAAGTGACTGTCCAGTCTCTTCTTAAAAATGTCCAGTGTTAGAGCACCCACCACTTCTAGTGGCAGGTTGTTCCACTGGTTAATTGTCCTCACTGTCAGGAAATTTCTCAGTTGCTTCTTCTCTTGCTTGCTGAGAGTCCTCGACTTACAACATTTTGTTTAGTGATAAAAGTTACAAGGGCACTGAAAAAAAGGGACTTAGGACCGTTTTTCACACTTAACGACCGTTGCAACGTCCCCAGGGTCACCTAATCAAAATCCAGACGCTTGGCAACTGACTCCTATTGATAAGGGGGGGGCAGCGTCCCGGGGTCATGTGACCCCCTTTTGCGACTTTCTGACAAGCAAAGTCAACGGGGGAAGCCGGATTCAGCCATCATCCATGTTACTAACTTAACCCCTGCAGTGATTCGCTTAAGAACTGGAGCGAGAAAAGTCATAAAATGGAAGAAAAGCTCACTTAAGAAACAACTCGCTTAGCAACAGATATTTTGGGCTCCACTGTGGCCGTAATTCGAGGGCCACCTGTAGTTTCCATCCTGTAGTTGCTTCTCCTGCCGCTCGGTTTCCCTGGAAAGGAAGGCTCCCCATCCAGCCGGGGAGCCCGTCTTCCTCTAAGACCCCGGTGTAAATAATAATAATAGTAATAATAATAATAATAATAATAATAAAGTTGGAAGGGGCCTTGGAGGTCATCTAGTCCAACCCCCTGCTCAGGCAGGAAACCCTATCCCATTTCGGACAAACGGCTGTCCCGTCTCTTCTTCAAAACTTCCAGTGTTGGAGCATTCACTGCTTCTGGAGACAGGTTGTTAATAATAATAATAAAGTCGGAAGGGACCTTGGAGGTCATCTAGTCCAACCCCCTGCTCAGGTAGGAAGCCATGGCGTATACCATTTCAGACAAATGGCTGTGCAGTCTCTTCTTAAAAACCTCCAGTGTTGGAGCATTCACTGCTTCTGGAGGCAGGTTGTTAATAATAATAATAGTAATAATAATAAAGTTGGAAGGGACCTTGGAGGTCATCTAGTCCAACCCCCTGCTCAGGCAGAAAACCCTATACCATTTCAGACAAATGGCTGTCCAGTTTCTTCTTAAAAACCTCCAGTGTTGGAGCATTCACTGCTTCTGGAGGCAGGTTGTTAATAATAATAATAGTAATAATAATAAAGTTGGAAGGGACCTTGGAGGTCATCTAGTCCAACCCCCTGCTCAGGCAGAAAACCCTATCCTATTTCAGACAAATGGCTGTCAAGTCTCTTAAAAACTTCCAGTGTTGGAGCATTCACCGCTTCTGGAGGCAGGTTGTTCCACTGGTTAATTGTTCTCACTGTCAGGAAGTTTCTCCTTAGTTCCATGTTGCTTCTCTCCTTGATGAGTTTCCATCCATTGCCTCTTGTCCTGCCTATTCTGGGGAGGGTGGGAAGGGACAGGAGAAGCCCCCTCCCCTTTCAGAGCAAAGATGACACCCCAGCTGACCAACAGGGCTGCTTCGGGTGCCAAAGTCGGATTCTGCCAGCTGGATATTTGGGGCGTCTCTCATTTGAATCTTAACTGGGAAGAAGTCAAAGACATTTCTCTAGACATTCGAAGCCCCTTCCCACAGCATCGCCCGGGACTCCGGTTCCTTCCTGAATGTGCCGAGGAACAAGAGGCTCTTTGCCCCTAACGTACTTGTCTTTTGTGATAAGTGTCTGGATGAAATTTCAGCACTCAGCATTAAAATGCAACCTAGCATCGAAGGGAAAGAGAATTAAAAAAAACCAAACAAACCCCAAAACAAATGAAAAGTGGACCGAAACAAATATACACTGGCTGGGGAATTCTGGAAGTGGAAGTCCACCCATCTTAAAGCATCCTGGCTGAGGAATTCTGGGAGTTGAACAAATGATTGTTAAGTTGAGGACAAACCGCAGAGGTTGCCGTTCTCCGGGCTGGCCGTCAACCCCGAAGAGAGGAGCAGCTGGAGGAAAGTTATTGGAACTAGGTTGGTCTCAATCTTAGCCTAGTCCAGCGGTTCTTAACCTTTTGGAACGAATCGCCCCCTTGAGCCAATGAGGAAGTTGTCATCGCCCCCGTCCCCCAACACAACCTCTCAATCACAACATAGGAAATAATTCTTCAATTTATGCAAGCCCTTGTTTTGTTTTCTTTAAAATTGTCATCAGGACATAGCGATGCAAATAATTTATTTCCAGTCTTTTCCCCATATCTCCCCTATTCTGACCAATGGCGCGCCACTGTATGGGTAGAGGCCGCTGCGCAACACGCATGAAGATAAGCGATGCGTCTTCAATATGTACGGTGTTCTGTACTGAAGCTAGCTGGAGGAATATTTGAAAACACAATTCAATCCACTAATAGCGAGCGATCTGATGTTTTTGTACGACAGATATACAGCGATTCCCCTTTTCGTTCCATCGCCCCCCTGAAAAATGAAATCGCCCCCCGGGGGGCAATATCGCCCAGGTTAAGGACCACTGCATTAAACCAATGTACAAGAAAGACGATTTGTTGACTTTCTTTTAGGACACAGCTAAATAATACTGGAGTGCCTTCTCTCTGAGTGCACTAGTGACGTTACCTCATTGGGTCATGAAACGTCTGCAAGAAAACAGCCGAGTTTAGAAAGCACCCAGGACCCCACAGTCGTCATGCTGCTACTCCTCCTCCTTCTCCTCCTCCTCCTCCTCCTCCTCTTCGCAAACCCCCCTTCCTTCTAATATTGATGATGTTACCTAGTTGGGTAATGAAATGTCTGCAAGAAAACCACCAGGCTCAGAGGGCACCAGGGTCCCCACAATCTCCTCCTCCTCCTCGCAAACCCCCCTTCCTTCTAGTATTGATGATGTTACCTAGTTGGGTAATGAAATGTCTGCAAGAAAACCACCAGGGTCCCCACAGTCATCGTCTTCTTCCTCTTCTTCTTCTTCTTCTTCTTCTTCTTCTTCTTCTTCTTCTTCTTCTTCTTCTTCTTCTTCTTCTTCTTCTTCTTCTTCTTCTTCTTCTTCTTCTTCTTCTTCTTCTTCTTCTTCTTCTTCTTCTCCTCCTCCTCCTCCTCCTCCTCCTCCTCCTCCTCCTCCTTCCTCCTCCTCCTCCTCCCTAGCACAGATGATGTTACCTAGTTGGGTCATGAAACGTCTGCAAGAAAACCACCGAGCTCCGAGAGCACCAGGGACCCCACAATCCTCCTCCACAAATCCCCCTCCCTCCTAGCTCTGATGATGTCCCCCAGTTGGGTCATGAAATGTCTGCAAGAAAACCTCCCAAGCTCGGAGTGCGCCAAGGAGCCCACCGTTGAAGCCTGAGCTACAAAAATGGTTTTAGCTCCACAAAGCCATCTAGAAACAGCGAGGAACCAGCCCCTGCCGCGTCGGCCCACCCCTTGGGTGCATGCCGGGGAGGTGTCACCCTTAGTGAGGAATGAAGAAATGCACCATCACCTGGGAGTGGCCAGCAAATGGCCCTCCCCTACTGCACCTATCCGGCTTGATGGGCTCTGACCTGCTCCCTCCCCTTCTGCCAGAGACCCTCAGATCTGTCCCACTCCTGCCTTGATGTGAACAATGTAGAGCTGGCCACGCCCACCCAGTAGGCCACACCCACTCCATCCACGCCCACCCAGTAGGCTGCCCCCCCCCCCAGGGCAACCGCAATGCTAATGTGCCCCTCAATGAAATTGAGTTTGAGACTCCTGGATTATGCCCACCTTGGTCAAGGGCTTGGGGTAGGAGACCCCCCTCCCAAACTTAGGATCCCATGAATTTTGGGCCTGGCCATCGAATTCCTGGGTTTTTTTTTCCGCTTTCCCCGGTGCCGAGCCCAGCTTTTGAACGTGTGAACGTTGCAGGAAGTAATTGGATGAAATTTCTTCCGAATCTGCCTCAATGGTCCACATTTTCCAGTAAATTCGGATGATTCAAAAGCAAATTGCAGAGGCCTTGAACAGATCTGAGCAATTAGCCCGGTCCTTAAAAGTGGCTCAGTTGTTTGTTGTTGTTTTTTCTTCTTCTGTGACTTAATTGTGGGAAATTGAGCAAAAAGAAACAATCTCACTGTTGTTTATTGAGCCAAAAGAAAAGCCCACACCCCATTGTGGGTTCCTTTAAGCCAGAAATCGATTGCCTTTTTTTGTTGTTTTTGTTTTTTTGAGCCAATGGATGTATTTGAAGCATTTGGGTGGGCTGTTCCCCAAAATCCGAGGGGGGGGGGGTCGGAAAAGTCAAAATGGTGGCTGCAACAACAGGACCAAAGCCGTGCCCCTTTTTAACCCTAACCCGCCACCCACACAGAAAGCCTTTTGGGTCAGAAAGCAGTAACTGTTACAAGTGGCCAGCTCCAATGCACCCATTGCTCAGAAGGCAAAACTGATCAGGTATCCATCACAGTTTTTAAAAGTAAGGAATGGTATACAACAGTGATGGCGAACCTTTTAGAGACCGAGTGCCCAAAAACTGGCCCCACCCCTGTTCCACCCTTTGCCCCGCCCCCCCTCTGCCTGCCCACGGGGCCACTCACCGCCTCCATGGCCCACTGCAGATCACCCAGGCAGCCCAACAGCGCCATGGCGGTCTCCAGGGCCCTCTGCCCGCGCCCCGCAGCATCAACTGCGTGCGATGGGGTGTGAGGGCAGAGTCTTGTCTACACTGCTGGGCTGCCATGTCCTTGGCTGCGCTGCTCCCCGTGGGCCACGCTCGGGGGCGACTCTCCTTCAGGGGGGGCTGCTGGAGAGGAGGGGGTCGCGAGGGGAGGCAAGGCTGGGGCAACGGCACGTGTGCCCACAGAGAGGGTTCTGAGTGCCGCCTCTGGCACGCGTGCCACAGGTTCGCCATCACTGGTATACAATATTCTGAAGGAGATTGATCTGAAAAGAATTATGGGTAGATAGCACAATGTTAGATTCTTTGATGATCTTTTCAGGGCATTTTCCAAATACAGATAGTCTTTTAGAATAGAATATAGAATACAGTTAGAATGGGATGGGATGAGATGAGATGGGATAGAATAATGAATAGAATAGAATAGAATAGAATAGAATAGAATAGAATAGAATAGAATAGAATAGAATAGAATAGAATAGAATAGAATAGAATAGAATAATGGAATGGAATAGAATAGAACAGAATAGAACAGAATAGAATAGAACAGAATAATGAATAGAATACAATAGAATAATGAATGAAATGGAATAGAATAATAAAATAGGAATAGAATAGAATAGAACAGAATAAAATAATGAATAGAATAGAATAGAATAATGGAATGGAATAGAATAAGAATAGAATAGAATAGAATAGGATAGAATAATGAATGGAATGGAATAGAATAATAGAATAAGAATAGGAATAGCATAGCATAGAATAGAATAAAATAGAACAGAATAGAATAATGAATAGAATAGAATAGAATAATGGAATGGAATGGAATGGAATGGAATAGAATAAGAATAGACTAGACTAGACTAGACTAGACTAGACTAGAATAGAATAAAATAGAATAATGAATGGAATGGAATGGAACAGAATGGAACAGAACAGAATAGAATAGAAAGGGACCTTGGAGGTCTTCTAGTCCAGCCTCTTAACTTACAACAATTCGTTTAGTGACTCTTCGAAGTTATAACGACACTGAAAAAAGTGTCTTAATGGCCGTGTTTTACACTTACGACCGTTGCAGCATCCCCCCTCCCATGGTCACGGGATCAAAATTCATATGCTGGGCAACTGACTCGTATTTATGATGATTGCAGTGTCCTGGGGTGAGTGTGTATCACGTGATCCCCTTTTGTGACCTTCTGACAAGCAAAGTCAATGGCTGGAAGCCTGATTCACTTAACAACCGGGTTAATAACTTAATAGCTGCAGTGATTCATTTAACAACTGGAGCAAGAGAGGTCATTAAATGGGGCAAAACTCATTGAACAAATGTCCCGCTTAGCAACTGTGCTGGTCGTAAGCCAAGGACTTACCTGTATCAGAAATGAATTTGCGGGGACTTTTCCATTGCCTCATTAGCCAAAAACGGATTTCATATTCCAATTTCCGACGCAGAACTAATGCCGCATTTCCACCCTGTGTTCTGTTTTCAAAAGAAATCTGCTTCTATTGTCGTGCTCGTTGTGTTTGTGTGCGTGTGTGTGTGTTTTAAATTCCTTGGAGAGTTTTTATGGCTATGTTTTATTTCCCAGCAATATTTTGTAGTGAACTCTGGCAACAGCAAAAAAAATCAAAAACAAAAAAAGGAGGGTTTTTTTTGCTGATATTGTAGCTTCCTTGACAGGCTGTGTGAAGTGGAAGTGAGGTCACATCCAGAGATGGTCTGTTTTTTTCCTACAGTTTAA
Source organism: Crotalus adamanteus (assembly GCA_039797435.1). Taxonomy (NCBI): domain Eukaryota; kingdom Metazoa; phylum Chordata; class Lepidosauria; order Squamata; family Viperidae; genus Crotalus; species Crotalus adamanteus. Next base: position 355,457,359 of record CM077918.1, on the reverse strand, counting down.
AAACAACAACAACAAACCAGACCCTAAATCCAGTGAAGCTAAACACAATTTCCTGGACATTTCCAAAGCCGTTGCTAGAAGCCAAATTAGCCTTTGTTATCTTTCTCTTCCTGGAATTAAAATTCCAGGCTGCAAAGATTCAAAACTTTGAATTTCCTATTTCCCAAGATTGTGCCCTATAACAGAACAACACAGTTGGAAGGGACCTTGGAGGTCTTCTAGTCCAGCCCCCTTGCTCAAGCAGGAAACGTATACCATGCCAGACAAATGGTTGTCCAATCTCATCTTAAACACCTCCAGTGATGGGGAAGGAAGGAAGGAAGGAAGGAAAGAAGGAAGGAAGGAAGGATAACAGAGTTGAAAGGGACCTTGAAGGTCATCTAGTCCAACCCCCTGCTCAGGCAGGAAACCCTATTCCATTTCAGACAAATCGCTGTCCAGTCTCTTCTTAAAAACCTCCAGTGTTGGAGCATTCACCGATTCTGGAGGCAAGTTGCTCCACTGGTTAATTGTTCTAACTGTCAGGAAGTTTCTCCTTAGTTCCAGGTTGCTTCTCTCCTTGATGAGTTTCCATCCGTTGCTTCTTGTTCTGCCTTCAGGCGCTTTGCAGAATAGCTTGACTCCCTCTTCTTTGGGGCAGCCCCTGAGATACTGGAACACTGCTATCATGTCCCCCCTCGTCCTTCTCTTCATTAAAGTAGACAGACCCAATTCCAGCAACCGTTCCTCATATGTTTTAGCCTCCAGTCCCCTAATCATCTTTGTTGCTCTTCTCTGCGCTCCTTTTCAGAGTCTCAACATCCTGGATGCTCCATCACTGGAGGTTTTTCAGAAGAGATTGCACAACCTTCTGTCTGAAACGGTCTAGGGCAGTGATGGCGAACCTTTGAGAGACCGAGTGCCCAAACTGCAACCCCAAACCCACTTATTTATCGCCGGGTGCCAGGTGGGTGTGGCCCACTGGGTGGGCGTGGCTGTGGTGGTCATGGCAGACTGGGTGAGTGTGGCCAAGGTGGGCGTGATCACCTCGATGTTGCTCGTGGGGAGGGACGCCTGTGGGGGGCGGGCCGGGTTGGGGGAGATCCAGGGGGTCTCTGGCAGGTGGGGCGGTGGGCAGGAGGCACGTGCTGTGGGGTGAGGCGAGGCAAGGCAGGGCAGGGGTGCCATTGCCGCAGGGCAAGGCGGGCCAGAGGCCGGGGCAGCTGCTGCCTGACACCATCGCCCCCCCGCACACAGAGGCCAGCGAGCGCATGGGGGCCAACGGTGTCCATCAGCAGCCACAGTCTGCCGGCCCCTTGACCAGCGCACTCTGGGGGTCTGCAGCCCGTCGCCAGCAGTTCAGAGAAGCATAGATGCAGTGGGTCGTGCCCGGAAAAAGGAGAGCATACGAGGCCAGGAGGGATGGGACAGGGGGAGGGAAACCAGCCATGCTGGGATGCATCCGGCCACGTGGGATCTCAGCGAGTTAGCGGGCGGCTGATTGAAGAGACATGGTTACTATCTCCGGGGCATGGCGCGCGTGCCCACAGAGAGGGCTCTGAGTGCTGCCCCTGGCATGCGTGCCATAGGTTCGCCACCACTGGTATAGGGTTTCCTGCCTGAGCAGAGGGTTGGACTAGAAGACCTCCAAGCTCCCTTTCCGCCTTATGATTCTATTGTAATCAGTGGAAGGGCTTGCCTTCAGATGTTGTGGGTGCCCCAACACTGGAGGTTTTGAAGAAGAGATTGGACAACCTTTTGTCTGAAACAGTATAGGGCTTCCTGCTTGCGTAGGGGGTTGGACTAGAAGACCTCCAAGGGTCCCTCCCGACTCTGTTATTTCTGTTATTTTGTTAAATGTGTTCGGTTGTTTTCTTCCTTTTGCAAAAAGCTTTACAAGCCTCTTGGGAACAGCCATCATTTCTGAATTTGCTTTCTCCATTATCGTATTAGTCAAATCCAGGGTTTCTCTTTGGCGTTACTGCTTGCCTGTCAAATCTTCCTTGACACGGTCTACACCACCAGTAGATGATTCCAGAAGAGGAAAAAAAAAAGCTGATTTTTTTTTTTACCCCCCAAGGCAACGCCTAAGGCAGGACGTATCTCACAGAAAATATTAAAGACCATCCAGAATAAGGTGCAGTGAACAGGAGGCAAACCTTGGCTACCTCTGTAAGTCCTGGGGATTGTTTTTTTTTTTAAAAAGCCAAATTTTGATTTGAAAAGTTCAGTCTGGGTTTGGCTAAGGGATGCTGGTTCCCTTATCAGAGTGATGCCATTCGAATTTATTTAATTCTGATCTAAGGGCATAAAGCTAAAAGCTTTTTTTTTTTTTAAAGTCAAAAATGGAAAGGGGAGACTTTTGTATTAACCCAACATAGCAGAGGGCTAACGTTGTTTTTTTTTTAAATTAAATTAGAAGAAGTTTGCAACCTATTGTTGCTTGGTTATAACTTGGAGAAGAATTATGGAATTAAGACAAGCCAAAGCCATCCGGTTGAAAACGAGGTTTAGGCGTTCAGTCCAATTTTTAAGAAAAGACTGGACAAATGTTTATTTGGGATGGAATAAGGACTACTGCCTCGGGGGGGGGGTTAGACTAGAAGACCTCCAAGGTCCCTCTCAGAGTTAGGATTCTATGATTTTAAACATTTGATGATCAAGACAAAAACGGACCTATTTGTGGTCCAACCTTCTGTCGGGATGTTTATTCAAGCTTTTGCAGGCAAATCCAAGAAAGAATGCAAAATGATCGCGTTGTTTGATTGCTATTCAGTGCAACTTAATTTAATTTTTAAATAAGAGGCGTTATTTTCTCTTTTTTCGTGCCGGAATATTAAATGAATATTCCAAACCAAACACGATCCAAAGCAGAAACGTTTTATTACTGGCAAAAAAAAAGAACCACGAGTTTATTTTCTGAAATGAAAAAAAAAGGGGACCTCAAAATTCTTGAATTTGGCTAGGCTAACCAAATTCAGAAAAAGAGAAAAAAAAATATTTCTGTAATGAAGTCAGTATCCCTTCTAGCTCAACACCTCTAGAAATCCCTGTTTCTTACAGCCACAGCAAAGTTGAACATGGATTTTTTTTTTGCAGTCAAGAAAAAAAAAATATAACATTTATAAAGGGATGTTACAGGTAATCCTCGACCTTACGACCGCAGTTGAGTTCAAAATGTATGTCGTTAAGTGAGAAATTTATGACATGAGTGTTGCCCCATTTTACCCCAGAATGCTAAGCAAGGTGGTGGTTGCGTGACCCGTGCCCAATTTTACAACCTTTTTTGCCCCCGTCATTAAGCGAATCACTGCAGTTGTTAAATGTATCACCCGGTCGTTAAGTGAACCTGGATTTCCCTACTGACTTTGGCTTCTTGGAAGCCAGCTGGGAAGGTCACATGACCCCGGGACGCTTCAACCCATCATAAATACGACATCGGTTGCCAAGCGACCAAATTAGATCATGTGGATGCTGCGATGGTCGTAAGTGCGAGGACTGATCATAGGCCATTTTTTTTCAGTGTCGTAACTTCAAACAGTCCCTAAACAAATGGTCGTAAGTTCTCTTAATGACTCTTACAACAAACGTTGTAACATATAGTTGTCATGTGATCGTCCCATTTTATGACCTTACAGTCATAAAGGGCAGACTCCCTTAGGGTCAAATGTCTGCCTATATTATAACATCTCCACCAGCATTTTAATTCGCCCCCTGATCTTTCTAAAAAAAAGATATTTGCGAAGGATACCAATAGAGGAGAATATTTATAGATCAGAGTTGATCAGTGGGGTCCTTGCTGTTCTCTGAGCTCAGTTGTTTTCCTGCAGACGTTTCATGACCCAACTAGGTAACATTATCAGTGCTGGAAGGAATGGGATTGGAGGAGGAAGAGGAGGAGGAGGACGACGACGACGACTGTGGGGTGCTTGGTGCTCTCTGAGTTTCATTGTTTTCTTGCAGACATATCATGACCCAACTAGGTAACATTATCAGTGCTGAAAGGAATGGGATTGGAGGAGGAGGAGGAGGAGGAGGAAGAAGAGGAGGAGGAGGAGGAAGAGGAGGAGGAGGAGGAGGAGGAGGAAGAGGAAGAGGAAGAGGAGGGGAGGACCATGGGGTCCTTGCTGCTTTCTGAGCTCAGATGTTTTCCTGCAGACGTTTCATGACCCAACTAGATAACATTATCAGTGCTGAAAGGAATGGGATTGGAGGAGGAGGAGGAGGAGGATGACGACGACTGTGGGGTCCTTGCTGCTCTCTGAGTTTCATTGTTTTCTTGCAGACATTTCATGACCCAACTAGGCAACATCATCAGTGCTAGAAGGGAGAGGGGATTGGTTTCAATTAGAATATATATTAGGACTAGAATATAAATTGAGAGTAAACCCCGCTCCTTTCTAGCACTGATAATGTTATCTAGTTTGAGTCATGAAACGACTCCAAGCTCAGAGAACACTACAGTCTTCTTCCTCCTCCTCCTCCTCCTCCTCCTCCTCCTCCTCCTCCTCCTCCTCCTCCTCCTCCTCCTCCTCCTCCTCCTCTCCCCAAACCCTTCTAGCACTGATGACGTTGCCCAGTTGGTTCATGAAACATCTGCAAAAATGCAACCATCTCATAGAGCGCTAATGACCCCACAATCCTCCGCTTCCTTCTCCTTCCTTCTAGCACTGATGACATTGCCTAGTCGGGTCATGAAACGTCTGCAAGAAAACAACCAAGCTCAAAGAGCACCAAGGATCCCTCAGTCTCTCTCCTCTCCTCCTCGTCCTCTTTCTCTTCCTCTTTCTTCTCCTCCTCCTCTTCCCCTTCTCCTCCTTCTCCTTCCTTCCACAACTTCCACTCCCCTTCTAGCGCTGGAGATGTTACCTAGTTGGGTCATGAAACATCTGCAAGAAAACCACCAAGTTCAGAGAGCACCAAGGACCCCCACAGCCCCCTTCCCTTCTAGCCCTGATGATGTTCCCTAGTTGGGTCATGAAACATCTGCAAGAAAACCACCCAGCTCGGAGAGCACCAAGGACCGATGTTTCATTTTGCGACCGATGTCTCATTTGTAGCTTCCAGGTGAGGTGAGTCCTTCGTAACTGGCCATGTCTAGTATTCTTGGGAAGATGAGAAAGCTTGGTAGCTCAGATCTGGAGGAATCTGAAAGCACAGATGATCACACGGATGGTGAAGACGCTGCAGCGGGCACACCCAAGGGGACGAAGCACGGCATCTTTGCGAGACGAGCGCGGTTCGGGATTGGCGATGGTGACAAGGACATGGCTCCCATGGACTCCTTCTACCATATGGAGCAGCTGGCCTCCAACCCCATCATCAAGTTCAGCCTGAGCTTGGAAAGAGGGCGGTGTGGGAACCACTGTCCCAAGTAAGAGGACTCGTCTACTCTAAACTTTGCTCAGGATGAGGTTCTATATTTAGATTTTAGGGTAAAACAGAAAGCGAATGTTGCATGTTGTTTAGAGACAATTTAATTTAGTGCAGTGGTTCTCAACCTTTTTAATGCCGCGACCCCCCAACCGGTCGTAAGTCGAGGACTACCCAACCGGTCGTAAGTCGAGGACTTTCCCTGCCCGGGAGTGCTGCGCATGCGTGGTGCCTCCCCCTGCGCCGGCCGAGGCATAGCTGGCAAGGGGCAGCGACGGCGCAGGCCGACCACCGGCTGGGCCGCCAGCTGGCCCAGCCCAAGGGAGGTAAGGCACCCGCCAGGCCCCACGCGTGCCAGCAACCCTCCCTGCGCCCGCCGGCCTCCCACCTCCCACCCCTGGCCCTCTTTTCCTTACATTTTTAGTAGTTGCTCAGCAGGGAGGGGTGGAAACGTCCAGAAAGCTCGCCTTCGCTGCAGACAACTTGCAGCACCGTTTGCAGAATGGGACTTTTGGCGGGCTCAGCAGAGCAGAGACAGCCTGGACAATTCCTATTGGCTTTTGAAAGCCAATAGAATTAGACTCTATTCAAGAGAGTCTATTCTATTGGCTTTTAAAAGCCAATAGAATAAAAGGGAGTAGCACAGCTAAGGAAAAGGGGGAAAAAATGGCGGACTGCGTTGTTTGGCGACCCCCGTGAAATGGTCGTTCGACCCCAAATGGGGTCCCGACCCACAGGTTGAGAACCGCTGGTTTAGTGCTTAAGGCACTGGGATAGAAACCAGGAGGTGGGGAGTTCTAATCCTACCTTAGGTAGGAAAGCCAACTTTGGCAAATCACCAGGAGACAAAAAGTTCTAGTTCCACCTTAGGCACGGAAGTTGGTTGAGTGATTTTGGGCCAGTCACCAGGAGACGGTGAGTTCTAGTCCCACATTAGACACAAAAGCCAGCTGGGTGACTTTGGGCCAATCACCAGGAGCCAGTGAGTTCTAGTTCCACCTTAGGCATGAAAGCTGGCTGGACAACTTTGGATCAGTCCCTCTTTCTGAGCCCAACCCACCTCCTAAGATTGTTGTGGGGACAACAGGAGTAGCAAGAAATGTTATGTACATTTCTTGCCTTGTGTTACTTATAAAACTAATAAAAGTAGGATATAATAAATAAATAGACAGTCTGGGCATTTCCTTTCTCCAGGTTGGAACAAGGTCCAACAATGCCGTTTTGGAAAAGAGAAACATCAAAGATTTGGGGGCATTTGGCAGTTTTATTTTCAAATAAGTCACTTTTTTCCCCAGTGCCATTGCAACTTTGAATGCTCACTAAACGAATGGTTGTAAGTCGAGGACGCTCCTGGGTATCAGCTTGAAAAGTGGTTATCAGACTTGCAATTTTGGCGACCACGAAGTAACATGAGACTCTTTTATCAGAGATGCAGGAAAAGTGGGCTTCCGGTTACCGCTGACAGTCAGCAGAGTCGCTTCAGCAGTGCAATGGGAGGCATATAAACTAACAAACAAACAAACAAACAAACAAACAAATCTCATCCTCTCCCCTTCCCTTCAGCAGGCTACTTGCCGCAGCATCCATCGGTGCATATGCTGGGAAAGCTTTCAAGATATACAATTGGAGGAGTCTCTTTAGACTCGTGGTTTTGGCAACCACAAAATAACATGACTCTCCTATAAGAGATGCAGGAAAAGTGGGCTTCTGGTTACTGCTGACAATCAGCAGAGTTGCTTCAGCAGTGCGATGGGAAGCATATAAATTTAATCAATCAATCAATCAATCAATTAGCAAATTTCATCCCCTCCCCTTTCCTTCGGCCGGCTACTGTCCAGAGCAGTGGTTCTCAACCTTTTTAATGCCGCGACCCCCAACTGGTCGTAAGTCGAGGACTACTCAACCGGTCGTAAGTCGAGGACTACTCAACTGGTGCAGCACCGTTTGCAGAATGGGACTTTTGGCGGGCTCAGCAGGGCAGAGACAGCCTGGACAATTCCTATTGGCTTTTGAAAGCCAATAGAATTAGACTCTATTCAAGAGAGTCTATTCTATTAGCTTTCAAAAGCCAATAGAATAAAAGGAAGTAGCACAGCTAAGGAAAAGGGGAAAAAAATGGCAGACTGCGTTGTTTGGCGACCCCCGTGAAATGGTCGTTCGACCCCAAATGGGGTCCCGACCCACAGGTTGAGAACCACTGGTCCAGAGCATCCATCGGGGTATGTGCTGGGAAAGTTTTCAAGATATACAATCGGACGAGTCTCTTTAGACTCACGATTTTGGCGACCACGGAGGAACTTAACTCTCCTATAAGAGATGCAGGAAAAGTGGATGTCACCGCTGCAAATATTGTATATTCTTGCTTTTGACAATATGCAGAATTGTCTGGTAATTATGGGGTTAATACAGAGCAGAAGGGAGGTTGGGGGTAAACCTGGGAAAGAAAAAGGAAGAAAACATTTGACCTTCACACTAATTGGATAATGTGAGATATGAGGGCTAATTTAGGGAGGGAACATGCTGATAATTTAACTGCTCAGAGGAAGAGAACTTAGATCAGTGGTTCTCAGCCTGTGGGTCGGGACCCCATTTGGGGTCGAACGACCATTTCATGGGGGTCGCCAAACAATGCAGTCCGCCATTTTTTCCCCCTTTTCCTTAGCTCTGCTACTCCCTTTTATTCTATTGGCTTTTGAAAGCCAATAGAATAGACTCTCTTGAATAGAGTCTAATTCTATTGGCTTTCAAAAGCCAATAGGAATTGTTCAGGCTGTTTCTGCCCTGCTGAGCCCGCCAAAAGTCCCATTCTGCAAACGGTGCTGCACCAGTTGAGTAGTCCTCGACTTACGACTGGTTGAGTAGTCCTTGACTTATGACCGGTTGGGGGTCACAGCATTAAAAAGGTTGAGAACCACTGACTTAGGTCCTAGCATCCCTCCGTTATGCATGTGCCAACATTTTTGTAACAATCACTGACTTTTCGGAAAATAAATGCCTGGAAGGTCTTTGAAATGTTTCATTAGCCAGAACCATAACAGTGGACTTCCTGTTACCGCCGACAATCAGCAGAGTCGCTTCAACAGTGTGATGAGAGGCATATAAATTTAATCAATCAATCAATCAATCAATCAGCAAATCTCATCCCCTTCCCTTTCCTTCGGCAGGCTATTGTCCACAGCATCCATCGGGGTATGTGCTGGGAAAGCTTTCAAGATATACGACCGGAGGACTCTCTTTGATGCCGTAGCGCAAGGAGACACGAGCCAGTTGGATGACTTGCTGATCTTCTTGCTGGAATCGGTAAAAAACTTGACCGATGCGGAGTTTAAAGGTGAGTGAGAGAAACATTGGTGTGTGCATGTCACAACGAACAATGTGATATCCTGTGGAGACAACATTTATTTATTTATTTATTTATTTATTTATGAGACTTATATACCGCTTTAAGTGCAAACACTCTCTAAGCGGTGTACACCAGTAAGCAATTTGTATATATATTCACATTGCCCCCAACAATCTGGGTCCTCATTTTACCTACCTCGGAAGGATGGAAGGCTGAGTCAACCTTGAGCCGGTGAGATTTGAACCGCTGACCTGCTGAACACAGTCAGCTAAAGTGGCCTGCAGTGCTGCACTCTAACTGCTGCGCCACCTCGGCTCATTCTCCAGAAAGACCCAGGTTGGATTTAATAATTACAGGTGGTCTTCAACTTACGACCGCAACTGAACCCAACATTTCTGTTGCTAAGTGAGATAATTGTTAAGTGCCCAAATTTTACAATCTTTCTTGCACGACTGTTAAGTGAATCACTGCAGTTAAGTTGATAATACGGTTGTTAAGTGAATCTGGCTTCCCCACGGACTTTCTTTGTCAGAAGGTCACAAAAGAGGATCATATGTTTCCCCGGGATACAACGACCGTCGTAAAAATGAGCCGGATGCCAAGTATCCCAGTTTTGATCATGTGATCATGGGGATGCTGCAATGGTTGTAAGAGTGAAAAACGGTCATAAATCACAATTTTCAGTGCCGTAACTTCGAACGGTCACTAAAGGAGCTGTTGTAAGTTGAGGACTATCTATTCTCTACATTTTCAGCAAGAGATTGTTTTTTATTCTTCTTTAATAGAACACCCTTTTCTCAGGAGAGTTAGAAGAAGATAAAACTGACAATCTGTTGTTTTTGTTTTAATCTGCCTCACAATGGGCTCATTTTGCAGAATCTTTTTGTTGGATTCGGGATGTTTGCTCTCATTTGCAATCTCTGTTTTATTTATAAAAGTGATTTATTGCTGCGTTTCTCAACCTTGGCAACCTTAAGAGGTGGGGACTTCAACTCCCAGAATCCCCGGGCTGGCTGGGGGATTCTGGGAGTTGAAGTCCACACCTCTTAAGGTTGCCAAGGTTGTGAAACACACAAATTTATTGGAAATATCTCCCTGCTCTCACTGCAACAAAAGATCTCAAAGGGGTTTAACAACCAAATGTGAAAGGAATCGGAAAACCAATGAGTGGAAAACCAGGACGATGAAACCCGCCTGGTACAAACGAGAGGAAGGAAGTAATAATATTTACAATAAGATTTGAAAGTCTTGAAAATTGGACTCTTACTTTCACCCTGGAAATGATGCTGTTGAGTTGTTTCCAAAGTGTTGTCCTTCTTGCATAGCAGTTCTTACGAATACGAAAATCTGGAAGGCTTGGAAGAGAGAAAATACCCCAGCCAGTAAGGAAGCCCACCCCTCTTAAAGCAGCTGGCTGGGGAATTCTGGGAGTGGAAGTCCACCCATCTTAAAGCATGGCTGGCTGGGGGATTCTGGGAGTGGAAGTCCACACATCTTAAAACAGGCTGGCTGGGGAATTCTGGGAGTGGAAATCCACACATCTTAAAACAGGCTGGCTGGGGAATTCTGGGAGTGGAAGTCCACACATCTTAAAGCAGGCTGGCTGGGGAATTCTGGGAGTGGAAGTCCACCCCTCTTAAAGCAGGCTGGCTGGGGGATTCTGGGAGCGGAAATCCACCCCTCTTAAAGCAGGCTGGCTGGGGAATTCTGGGAATGGAAGTCCACCCATCTTAAAGCATGGCTGGCTGGGGGATTCTGGGAGTGGAAGTCCACACATCTTAAAACAGGCTGGCTGGGGAATTCTGGGAGTGGAAATCCACACATCTTAAAACAGGCTGGCTGGGGAATTATGGGAGTGGAAGTCCACCCCTCTTAAAGCAGGCCGGCTGGGGAATTCTGGGAGTGGAAGTTCACCTATCTTAAAGCATGCTGGCTGGGGAATTCTGGGAGCTGAAGATCACCCCTCTTAAAGCAGGCTGGCTGGGGGATTCTGGGAGTGGAAGCCCACCCCTCTTAAAGCATGTGGGTGGGAAATGGAACCCACTCCAGCTCTTTGTAGTGCCCAGAATTGGATGCCGTCATCTGGAGCAGTGCGACTGGGTGGGGTGAACAATGATAAGGTGGAGCTTGTAGAAAATCTGAAAAGTTACAATACTTCGTTGTTCATGTTGGCATAAAGGTATACAGATATAAAAATGTCTTGTATAAAAATGTACATAGGCACAAGGCAGGAAAAAATGCACATAAAATTCACATCAAAATATGGAATATAACATCAAAGCATAAACATATGCCTGGAAACATAAAAACACACATAAAAGCACAAATCATACATAAATGCATAGAAAAGCACAGAGAGGCATTAAAACAGAGAAAAAGCAGGGAAAAAAAATCACATAAAGCCAGCATAACAGCATACAAAAAGTACAGAAAATGGCTCATGGAAGCTTTAAAAACAGACATAAAGGCCTAACATGCACATAATAGAAGCATAAAATTCACATGGAAGCCTTAAAAACACCCATAAAGGCGTAAGATGCACATAGAAACATAAAATGCACATGGAAGCCTTAAAAGCCCACATAAAGGCATAAGATGCACATAGAAACATAAAATGCACATGGAAGCCTTAAAAACACGCATAAAGGCATAAGATGCACATAGAAACATAAAATGCACATGGAAGCCTTAAAAACACACATAAAGGCATAAGATGCACATAGAAACATAAAATGCACATGGAAGCCTTAAAACACGCATAAAGGCATAAGATGCACATAGAAACATAAAATGCACATGGAAGCCTTAAAAACACGCATAAAGGCATAAGATGCACATAGAAACTTAAAATTCACATGGAAGCCTTAAAAACACACATAAAGGCATAACATGCACATAGAAACATAAAATTCACATGGAAGCCTTAAAAACACGCATAAAGGCATAAGATGCACATAGAAGCATACAGATGCACATGGCAGCCTTAAAAGCACACATGAAGACGCAAAAGCCTACACAAAGGTGTAAAACCAGCCCATAAAAAAAATTGGTGGACCTCGGATGGTCTTGCGTGCCGCCATCTTGACTTTTTTGACCTCATCCCCGTTTCTCCCATCCCGTTTCTCGATTCTCAGAGCCCGACACTGGCAAGACCTGCCTGCTGAAGGCCATGCTCAACCTCCACAATGGCCGCAACGACACCATCCCTCTCTTGCTGGAGATTGCGGAAAAGACGGAGAACTTGAAGGAGTTTGTGAACACCGGATACACGGACAGCTATTATCGGGGTAAAGACGGGCTTGGAGGAGAGCAGTTCCTCAGGGTTTCTAATGCTTTGGGAGCTGTAGCACGGAAGGGAGGACGGGGACCTTAAAGGTCATCAAGTCCAACCCCCCCCATCACTGTGGTAGAAGGTACCCCTCCAGGTACAGGCATAATGCAGCCTGCCCATCGTGCTCGTAACATGTGATGGTCGTAAACCGGGTCACTGGGTTTTGGAACGGTCATCAATTGGGTCACCCCATGACCGAGTTTTGTTCTCAGTCGTTAAGTGAAAGCTAGGGTCGTTAAGAGAACCAGCAGGGCCTGATTTTGCTGGAAACAGGAAGCAAAACTCATCAAATGTGGTCACGTGACCATGGAACGCTACAAAGGGGGGGGCGGCCGTCGGGATTTTGAATCTGGGTCGTACGTATTCCCAGGGGGGTCCATTGCAACTTCAAATAGTCATTAAGTGATTGGGCGTAAGTCGAGGACTGCCTGTTAGATACACCTGCCTCCAGAAGCGGTGAATGCTCCAACACTGGAGGTTTTTAAGAAGAGACTGGACAGCCATTTGTCTGAATGGGATAGGGTTTCCTGCCTGAGCAGGGGGTTGGACTAGATGACCTCCAAGGTCACTTCCAATTCTGTTGTTGTAGTTGTTGTAGTTGTAGTTGTTGTTTGTTGTTGTTTGTTGTTGTTCTTGTTCTTCTTGTAGTTCTTGTTCTTCTTTCTTCTTCTTCTTCTTCTTCTTGTTCTTCTTCTTCTTGTTGTTCTTGTTCTTGTTCTTGTTGTTGTTGTTGTTCTTCTTCTTCTTCTTCTTCTTCTTCTTCTTCTTCTTCTTCTTCTTCTTCTTCTTCTTCTTCTTCTTCTTCTTCTTCTTCTTCTTCTTCTTCTTCTTCTTCTTCTTCTTCCTATTCCTATTTCTATTCCTATTCCTATTACCTATGGCACCCTGACACAATTGACAGCCACCCAGCCTCTATCGGACCCAATTCGGCTGTGATCTCAAATCAAAAAGGAAGTTTTCTAATCACCTTGGGGTCTCCTTTCCTTGATTTTTCTCCACGATGAGGCCATCCTTCCTTCCGGGTCTCCAAAATGTGCCTTAACAATGTGACTTTTGGGATACCTTTCCCTTCAAACCTCAGGTGGGGTGAAAAGCTTAGATTGACCCCCCCCTCTGACAAGAAAGTGACAGACTGTGTGACATAGTGGGGTCCTTGGGGGTCACTTAGCTGTGCTGGCTGAGGAATCCTGGGAGTTGAAGTCCACAAGTCATCAAAGGGCCAAGTTCGAAAACCCCTGCTTGTGGACTTCAACTCTCAGAATTCCTTAGCCAGGCACACTGGTTGAGGAATTCTGGGAGTTGAAGTCCACAAGTCATAAAAGGGCCAAGTTGGAAGGCCCCTGAACTAGACCTTCAAACATTGAGTGAGAAGGACCCCAGCCAGCAGAATTCTGGGAGTTGAAGTCCACAGATGTTGGCTGTGGCATTCTGGGAGCTGAAGTCCGCCTCTCTTCAAGCTGCCAAGGTTGACAAACCCTGATCTAATGGGTGCCTTTGCAGGTCAGACGGCCCTCCACATCGCCATCGAGAGACGCAACATGTACCTGGTCAACCTCTTGGTCAAGAACGGGGCGGACGTCCATGCGAGAGCCCACGGGGAGTTCTTCCAGAAGATCAAGGGGAAGCCGGGATTTTATTTCGGTAAAGGCGGGGGCCAAGTTTGGAATTCTTGTGCCTTGTCCCAAAAAAACCCTTAATTTGCCTTTAAGAGGCCATGATTGATGCCTCTGTTCTGATCAGCCTGATCTGAGGCAGTTGGGAACAGTTGGGTTGGTCTAGATGACCTCTGAGGTCGCTTCCAGCCCTGTGATTCTATGTTCTAAAGGGACTCCTGCGCTGCTCTCCCAGACTTCCTTCCTTCCTTCCTTCCTTCCTTCCTTCCTTCCTTCCTTCCTTCCTTCCTTCCTTCCTTCCTTCCTTCCTTCCTTCCTTCCTTCCTTCCCTCCCTCCCTCCCTCCTTCCTTCCTTCCTTCCTTCCTTCCTCTCTCTGTCTCTCTCCCTCCCTTCCTTTTTCCTTCCTTTCTTCCTTTCTTCCTTTCTTCCTTCCTTTTTCTGTCTCTCTCTCCCTCCCGCTTTTTCCTTCCTTCCTTCCTTCCTTCCTTCCTTCCTTCCTTCCTTCCTTCCTTCCTTCCTTCCTTCCTTCTTTCCTTCTTTCCTCCCTCCCTCCCTCCCTCCTTCCTTCCTTCCTTCCTCTCTCTGTCTTTCTCCCTCCCTTCCTTTCTCCTTCCTTCCTTCCTTCCTTCCTTCCTTCCTTCCTTCCTTCCTTCCTTCCTTCCTTCCTTCCTTCCTTCCTTTTTTTCTCTCTCCCTCCCTCCCTGATCTGAGGCAGTTGGGAACAATTGGGTTGGTCTAGATCAGTGGTTCTCCACCTGTGGGTCAGGACCCCATTTGGGGTCGAATGACCATTTCACGGGGGTCGCCAAACAAGGCTGTCCGCCATTTTTTCCCCCTTTTCTTTGGCCACGCCCCTGGCACCCGGTGATGTATAAGTGGTTGGGGGTCACCACAACATGGGGAACTGTATTATGGGGTCGCGGCATTAGAAAGGTTGAGAACCACTGGTCTAGATGACCTCTGAGGTCGCTTCCAGCCCTGTGATTCTATGTTCTAAAGGGACTCCTGCGCTGCTCTCCCAGACTTTCTCCCTTCCTTCCTTCCTTTCTTCCTTCCTTCCTCCCTCCCTCCCTCCCTCCTTCCTTCCTTCCTCTCTCTGTCTCGCCCTCCCTTCCTTTTTCCTTCCTTCCTTCCTTTTTTCTCTCTCCTTCCCTCTCTCCCTTTCCTTCCTTCCTTTTTTCTCTCTCTCTCTCTCTCCCTCCCTCCCTCCTTCCTTCCTTCTTTCTTTCCTCCTTCCTTCCTTCCTCCCTCCCTCCCTTCCTTCCTTCCTTCCTTTTCCTCTCTCTGTCTCTCTCTCTCTCCCTCCCACCCTCCCTTCCTCCCTCCCTCCTTTCCTTCCTTCTTTCCTTCCTCCCTCCCTCCCTTCCTTCCTTCCACAATATAATTCCGCCGCCCCAGTTTACTAGTCTCTATATGGGCCACCAGCCTAGAATGAATGTTCCCGAAGTTCAGCCAACTTCTGCTATCTTGAAATGGAAGTCGGCTCTCAATAACATTCAGACAGACCCAAGTGCTTACACCTAGTGTAGACGTTCCTTCTGTTGAAATCACGATTCCGCTCGTTATTTCACCCGCCTCTCTCCCTGCTGGTTTTCGGCCTGCAGGAGAGCTGCCCCTCTCTCTCGCCGCCTGCACCAACCAGCTGAACATCGTCAAGTACCTGCTGGAGAACCCCTACCAGCCCGCCAACATCGCCGAGCAGGACTCCATGGGCAACACCGTCCTTCACGCCCTGGTGGAGATCGCCGACAACACGGTCGACAACACCAAATTTGTCACACGGATGTACAACGACATGCTCATCCTGGGGGCGAGGATCAACCCCGCCCTCCGGCTGGAGGAAGTCACCAACCGCAGAGGGCTGACCCCGCTCACCCTGGCAGCCAAGATGGGGAAGATACAGGTAGTCCTCGACGTACGACTATTCCTTTAGCGACTGTTTGAAGTTACAACAGCATTGAAAAAAGTGACTTGCGACTGTATCGCAGCATCCCCATTGGTCAAGCGACCAAAGTTCAGCCAGTTGGTAACTGACTCATGTGTAGAATGGAATGGAATGGAATGGAATGGAATGGAATGGAATGGAATGGAATGGAATAGAATAGAATAGAATAGAATAGAATAGAATAGAATAGAATAGAATAGAATAGAATAGAATAGAATAGAATAGAATAGAATACGTAGAGCAGTGGTTCTCAACCTGTGGGTCGGGACCCCATTTGGGGTCGAACGACCATTTCACGGGGGTCGCCAAAGAAGGCTGTCCGCCATTTTTTCCCCTTTTCTTTGGCCACGCCCCTGGCACCCGGTGATGTATAAGTGGTTGGGGGTCACCACAACATGGGGAACTGTATTATGGGGTCGTGGCATTAGAAAGGTTGAGAACCACTGACGTAGAGCAATGAAAGAACAAAATAGAATAGAATAGAATAGAATAGAATAGAATAGAATAGAAAATAGAATAGAAAATAGAATAGAAAATAGGATAGGATAGGATAGGATAGGATAGGATAGGATAGGATAGGATAGAGAATAGAAAATAGATGGAATAGAATAATATAGAAAATAGAATAGAAAATAGAATAAATAGAATAGAATAGAATAGAATAGAAAATAGAATAGAATAGAATAGAATAGAATAGAAAATAGAATGGAATAGAATAGAATAATGAAAATAGAATAGAATAGAAATAAGGAATAGAATAGAATAGAAATAAGGAATAGAATTGAGAATAGAATAGAATAGAATAACAACAACAACAATAATAATAAAAAAGTTGGAAGGGACCTTGGAGGTCACCTAGTCCAACCCCCTGCTCAAGGAGGAAACCTTATACCATTTCAGACCAATGGCTGTCTGAATGAAACCCAAATTTTTCTTTTGCTAAGCAAGAGAGTTATTTAGTGAGTTTGGCCCCATTTTACGACCTTCCTTGCCACGGTGGTTAAGTGAATCATTGCGGTTAAGTGAGGAACAGGGCTGGTAAGTAAATCTGGTTTCTTCCCCCCCTGACTTTGTCAGAAGGTCGCAAAAGGACACTGTGACCGTCATAAATATGAGTCAGTTGCCAGTTGCCAAGTGGCTGAATCTGGATCACCTGGGGAGGCCGCAATGGTTGTAAGTGTAAAAAACAGCCATAGGTCACTTTTCTCAGTGCTATTTTAACGTTGAACGTTGAACCTTTAGATTATATGATGATGATGATGATGATAAAGTTGGGACCTTGGAGGTCATCTAATCCAACCCCCTGCTCAGGGAGGAAATAAAGTCCTCTCTTCCCCTCGGCACCAGGTCTTTGCCTACATCCTCCGGCGGGAGATGAAGGAGCCGGAATGCCGTCACCTCTCTCGCAAATTCACCGAGTGGGCCTACGGACCCGTCCACTCCTCGCTTTACGACCTCTCCAGCGTCGACACCTGCGAGAAGAACTCCGTCTTGGAGATCATCGCTTACAGCAGCGAAACCCCAGTGGGTCAAAAGCTTTCGCCCCTGGGCACACTCCCGAGGCGTTAGGACTGCGACTCACAGAATCCCCCAGGCCTGGAATTCTGGGAAATTGGAGGTCCAACCTCTGGGGAAGGCCCCCCTGGGAAGCTTGGCCGAGGGATCCACTCTCTCTCTCTCTCTCTCTCTCCCTCCCTCTCTCTTTCTCTCTCTCTCTCTTTTAGCCCAGCCCACCTCACAGGGGTGTTGTGGTGGGGAAACGAGGAGAAAAGCGTATTGAATTACATTTGCTGCCTTGAATTATTTGTAAAGTAAAAGAATACCGGCATGATGCCAATAAATAGATAAATGAATATAAAATAAATCCTCGGGGGTCTTTCCTTCCTAGAACCGCCACGAGATGCTTCTGGTTGAACCCCTCAACCAGCTCCTGCAGGATAAATGGGACAGATTTGTGAAGCATCTCTTCTACTTCAACTTCTTCACCTACACGGTGCACATCCTGATCCTCACCGTCGCTGCCTACTACAGACCCACCAAGAAGGAAGGAACGGTGAGAGCACACCTCATTCAGCTTCCAGGTAGTCCTCAACTTGTGACCACATGTGAGCCCGACATTTACGTCACTAAGCAAGACAGTGGGTTACCTGAGTCTCGTCCCATGTTGCCACCTTTTTTCCCACCGTTGTTGTTCCTCCATCGTCCCGGGGTCACACCTGATCACCCTTCGCGACCTTCCCAGCTGGATCCAGACGAGCAAATTCAAAGGGGAGGAAGCTGGACTCGTTTAATGACCATGTAAAGTACTCAGCGTTCCCCCACCCCGACTGAGCCCAAAGCTTCCGTTGCTAAGCGGAATTAGTCGGTTAAGTGAATTTATTTACAATCTTTCTCGCTCTGGGTTGTTAAGTGAGTCCCTGCAGTTGTGAAGTTAGTCACACGGCCGTTAAGTGAATCTGGCATTTCCCCCCCCCCCAGATTCAGGTAGCAAAAGGGGATCATGTGAGCCCTGGATCACCGCGACTGTCGTCAATAGCAGCCCAGCCTCTGAATTTATGATCATGTAACCACGGGGATGCGGCAATGGTCGTAAGTGTGAAAAATGGTCACAAGTCACTCTTTGCGATGTAACTGTGAATGGTCGCCAAAAGAACAGTCATAAGCCGGGGACCACCTGTAATTCACTGAAAAACGACAGCAATTCACTTAACAACGGTGGCAAGAAAGGCCGTAAAATGGGGCAAAACTCACTTAACAAATGTCTCGCTTGGCAACATAAATCTGGGGCTCCGTCGTGGTGGTAAGTTGAGGACTATCTGAATTTGAAAATAACAACAAATAATAATCAACTAATCAGGGAGAGAAGCAACCTAGAACTAAGGAGAAATTTCCTAACAGTTAGAACAATTAACCAGTGGAACTCCTTGCCTCCAGAAGTGGGGAATGCTCCAACCCTGGAAGTTTTTAAGAAGAGACTGGACAGACATTTGTCCGAAATGGTATAGGGTTTTCCTGCCTGAGCAGGGGGTTGGACTAGATGACCTCCAAGGTCCCTTCCAAATTTATTATTATGGATCATCGCACAGTCAGCCAGATGTTCAGACTGGATTTGGCATTTTGTCTACCTATCGAGTGCTTACCCAGGACCTGGGATAGGCAGATGTGGATGTTTGATGGTATTACAGGTATCGTCACAGGATGGAAGCAGTTCCTAGTAAGGCCGCCTTTTGCAACTGACTAATAGCGAATTTGTCAATGCCAATGGTGTTCAAGTGGTGCTCCAGTTGTTTTGGGATTGCACCCAAGGAGCCTATGACTATTGGTACCACCTTTGCTTGCTTTTGCCACAGTCTTTCTATTTCTATTTGTAGGTCTTTGTATTTTGTTATCTTCTCCAGTTCTTTCTCGTCTATTCTGCTGTCTCCAGGCATTGCCACGTCCACTATCCAGACTTTTTTGTCTTTCTTATCGACAGTTGTTAAGTCTGGGGTGTTATGTTGCAGGTGCTTGTCTGTTTGAATTCTGAAGTCCCAGAGCAGTTTAATTTTATCATTTTCTATGACTTTCTCTATTTTATGATCCCACCAGTTTTTGCTTACAGGCAAATGATATTTTTTGCAGATCTTCCAATGCACCATTGTTGCTACTTTGCCATGCCGCTGCTTGTAGTCAGTCTGTGCAATCTTCTTGCAACAGCTTATCAGGTGGTCCACTGTTTCTTCAGCTTCTTTGCATAGGCGGCATTTACTGTCTGTTGCTGTCTTCTCAATTTTGACTTTATATGCATTTGTCCTTAAGGCTTGGTCTTGTGCAGCCAGAATTAGTCCCTCGGTCTCTTTCTTCAATTTTCCTGCTCTTAGCCATTGCCAGGTCTTGTTAATATCTGCTTTCCCAGCTATTTTTTTAATGTATTGGCCATGTAGTGCTTTGTCTTCCCATGCCTCACTGGGGGTATTATTATTATTATTAGTATTATTATTATTATTATTACTATGGATCATCGCACAGTCAGCCAGATGTTCAGACTGGATTTGGCATTTTTGTCTACCCATCAAGTCCTTCCCAAGGACCTGGGATAGGCAGATGTGGATGTTTGATGGTATTACAGATCCCGTCGCAGGATGGACTCAGTTCCTAGTAAGGCCGCCTTTTGCAATTGACTGATGGCGAATTTGTCAATGCCAATGGTGCTCAAGTGGTGCTCCAGTTGTTTTGTTGTTGTTGTTGTTATTATTATTATTATTAATCAGAGCTCGTTCCCAAGCTGAGCGGTCCGGTTTTTCCTTTCAGCGCTCCTGATGGGTTTGAATTTTGACGGTGTGTCTCTGCTTGCTCTCTGTTCACAGCCTCCGTTTACCTTTCGCCACACGAGAGGCGAGTATTTCCGGGTTACCGGGGAGATCCTCACCGTGTTGGGAGGCGCCTACTTCTTCTTCAGAGGGGTAAGAGTTCGGACCGGGCCCCCGGAGACCCCTCCACCCACCCTATCCACCCCAAAACATGGGAGCGCAAAAGAGAGAACGGCGCTTGGGACACATCCATTCCTGCCTAGGGCATCCAAAGCTTGCAAAGATCCTTGACTTATGGCCACAATCGTTGCTAAGCGAGACAGTTCTTAAGTAAGTTGTGCCCCAACGGAGGTGGGAAAGAGGCAGCGGTGAGATTCAAATAGGTGAACAACCAGTTCTCTGCGTGGATGCTGTTTCTGGAAGTCCGTTCTGGGCCTGGGTGACAAAAAATTAGCTAGCGGTTCTGCTGAAGTGGTGCGAACCGGTTGAATCCCACCACTGGATGGATGGATAGATAGATAGATAGATAAATAGATAGATAGATAGATAGATAGATAGATACAATAGATAGGTAGAGATAGATAGATAGATAGATAGATAGATAGATAGATACAATAGATATATATTATAGATAGATATGATAGATAGGTAGGTAGAGATAGATAGATAGATATCGATATAGATACAATAGATATATATTATAGATATATATGATAGATAGATAGATAGGTAGATAGGTAGATAGATATAGATAGACAGATAAATACAATAGATATATATTATAGATAGATACGATAGATAGGTAGAGATAGATAGATAGATAGATAAATACAATAGATATATATTATAGATAGATACGATAGACAGAGATAGAGATGGATAGATAGATATAGATATAGATACAATAGATATATATTATAGATATATATGATAGATAGATAGATAGATAGGTAGGTATAGATAGATAGATAGATAGATAGATAGATAGATAGATAGATAGATAGATAGATAAATACAATAGATATATATTATAGATAGATACGATAGATAGATAGATAGATAGATAGATAGATAGATAGATAGATAGATAGATAGATAGATAGATAGATAGATAGATAGACAGATAGATATGACCAGTGGTGGGACTCAAATACATGAACAACCGGTTCTCTGCGTGGATGCTGCTTCCGGGTGTCCATTCTGGGCCTGGGCAACAAAAAATTAGCTACCGGTTCTGCCGAAGTGGTGCAAACCAGCTGAATCCCACCACTGGAAAGAGGGCAAAAAGCCGTGCCAGTGAGCAGTGGAAGCAGCCTTAGAGGTCATCTAGATGAGGGGTTCCCAACCTCTGGGCTGTGTACCGATACCGGTCCGCAGCCTGTTGGGAACCGGGCTGCACAAGCAGCGGGCGAGCGGGAGCGAAGCTTTATCTGCGCATGCGTGAGGGTCGAGATTCCATGTTTCTCCTCCCACTTTCCTCCCCTCTCTCTCTTCGGTCTTGCAGATCAAGTATTTCCAGCAGAGGCATCCCTCTTTGAAAGCCATATTTACCGAATGCTACAGTGAGCTGCTTTTGTACGTGACTCAGAGACGTGCTTTGCTTTTGGGGTGGGTGGGTGGGTGGGAGGGGGGCAACTCTTAATTTAGCTAGCCTTTTTTTGGGGGGTGGGTGGGTTCTGTGGGGTCCTTGGGGCTCTCTGAGATGGGTGGTTTTCTTGCAGACGTTTCATGACCCAACTGGGTAACGCCTTCAGGGCTAGAAGGGAGGGAGGTTTACACAGAGGAGTAGGAGGAGGAATCTGAGGTCCTTGGTTCTCTTTGAGCTTGGTGATTTTCTTGCAAACATTTCATGACCCGACTAGCTAACATCATCAGTGCTGGGAGGAGGAGGAGGAGGAGGAGGAGGGGGAGGAGGAGGAGGACTATGGGGTCCTTGGTTCTCTCTGAGCTTAGTGGTTTTCTTGCAGATGTTTCATTACCCAATTGGGTAATGCTTTCAGGGCTAGAAGGGAGGGGGGTCTGCAAGGAGGAGGAGGAGGAGGAGGAGGAAGAGGAGGAGGACTATGGTGTCCTTGATGCTCTCGGAGCTTGATGATTTTCTTGCAAACATTTCATGACCCAACTAACTAACATCATCAGTGCTGGGAGGAGGAGGAGGAGGAGGACTGTGGGGTCCTTGGTGCTCTCTGTGTTGTGGTTCCGGCTAATGAAACACTTCAAAGAACTTCCAGGCATTTATTTTCCTAAAAGTCAGTGATTGTTACAAAATGTCGGCAGGTGCATAACGGAGGGATGCTAGGATCTGAGTTCTCTTCCTCTGAGCAGTTAAATTATCATCAGCATGTTCCCTCCCTAAATTAGCCGTCATATCTCACATTATCCAATTAGTGTGAAGGTCAAAGGTTTTCTTCCTCTTTCTTTCCCGGGCTTTACCCCCAACCCCCCCTTCTGCTCTGTATTAACCCCATAAATACAATAAATACAATATACTGCATATTGTCAAAAGCAAGAATATACAATATTTGCAGCGTTTGACACTCTGAGCTTGGTAATTGGCTTGCGGACGTTTCATGACCCAGCTAGGTAACACCATCAGAGCCAGAGAACATGGGAATTGCAATCAACGGTCACGGAGGTCCCAAACGCCGAGCGATAGAGAGAAGAGCAGCATTTCACCAGTTGCCCCCTTTGCCCTCCTGCAATTAGACCGAAGCTGAACGAGATCCCTTTCGGTCACTCTCGTTCTCTCTTCCTGCCCTGCTCCTCCCCCCAGCTTCGTCCACTCGCTTCTCTTGCTGGGCTCGGCCGTCCTCTATTTCAGCGGGCAGGAAGTCTACGTGGTGCTGATGGTCTTTGCCCTGGCACTGGGCTGGTCCAACCTGCTGTATTACACCCGAGGCTTCCAACAAATGGGCATATATTCGGTGATGCTGGAGAAGGTAGGTCTGGAATGGAGGAGAGGGTTGGGCATGGGTGGTGGCTTCGGATTAGGAGGGCAACTTCAGATTAGGAGGGCAGAAAGGAGCACGGGATTAGCTGCTCCAGATTAGATTCTGAATAGGAGAGCAGAAAGGGGCACGGGATTAGCTGCTCCAGATTAGATTCCGAATAGGAGAGCAGAAAGGGGAATGGGATTAGGTGCTCCAGATTAGATTCTAAATAGGAGAGCAGAAAGGGGCACGGGATTGGCTGGTCCAGATTAGATTCTGAATAGGAGGGCAGAAAGGGGCACGGGATTAGCTGCTCCAGATTAGATTCTGAATAGGAGAGCAGAAAGGTGCATGGGATTAGGTGCTCCAGATTAGATTCCAAATAGGAGAGTATAAAAAGTGCATGGGATTAGCTGCTCCAGATTAGATTCTGAATAGGAGAGCAGAAAGGGGCATGGGATTAGTTGCTCCAGATTAGATTCTGAATAGGAGAGCAGAAAGGGGCACGGGATTAGCTGCTCCAGATTAGATTCTAAATAGGAGAGCAGAAAGGGGCACAGGATTAGCTGCTCCAGATTAGATTCTAAATAGGAGGGCAGAAAGGGGCACGGGATTAGGTGCTCCAGATTAGATTCTAAATAGGAGAGCAGAAAGGGGCACGGGATTGGCTGGTCCAGATTAGATTCTGAATAGGAGGGCAGAAAGGGGCACGGGATTAGGTGCTCCAGATTAGGTTCTGAATAGGAGAGCAGAAAGGGGCACGGGATTAGGTGCTCCAGATTAGATTCCGAATAGGAGAGTATAAAAAGTGCATGGGATTAGGTGCTCCAGATTAGATTCCGAATAGGAGAGCAGAAAGGGGCACGGGATTAGCTGCTCCAGATTAGATTCTGAATAGGAGAGCAGAAAGGTGCATAGGATTATCTGCTCCAGATTAGATTCTGAATAGGAGAGCAGAAAGGGGCACGGGATTAGGAGGGCTTTAGATTAGGAGGGCAGAAAGGGGCGCTGGATTAAGTGTTTCAGATTACATTTACATTAGGAGGGCAGCAAATGGCACTGGGTTCGGTGCTTCAGATTAAGAGGGCTTCAGATTAGGACATCTTCCAGATTAGAGTCCGATTAGGAGGTCAAAGAGGAGAACAGGATTAGGTGCTTCAGATTAGGAGGCGGGCTTCAAATTAGTTTCAGATTAGGAGGGCACCTCGTGCCCCTTTCTGCCCTCCTAGCCACACCTGAAAGGGGGTCCACTCCCATTTCCGCCTATCCTTCACAGATGATGCTACGAGATCTGGGCCGTTTCATCATGGTTTACCTGCTCTTCCACCTGGGATTTTCCACAGGTAAGGGTTAGGGTCAGATTGTAGTTTGGGGAGGGGGGGAGAAGCAAGACGGAAGAGGCGGGAGCCACCCCACGGCAGTGCGGTGTATTGGTTATGGCAGCTGGAAGATGGGTGGACTTCAACTCCCAGAGTTCTGTGCCGGCGGAGGAATTCTGGGAGTTGAAGTCCACCCATCTTCCAAGTGGCTAAGATTGGGAAACGCTGGGTTATGGCATCAAAGTGTCCCCCCCCCCCCAGTTCAGGTAAAAGTCTACCCACGATTTTCCCCAGGGACGAAATGACTTAAGAAGGATCAAACGGAGTGGCCTTTGATTTCATTTATTAAATTTATTCACCTCCCATTTTGCGGTCACCTGACAAAAAGATTTCAAGGAAGTTTAGATACAGGTTGTTCTCGACTTTACAACCATTTGTTTATTGATCGTTCGTCGTTAGAACGGCACTGAAAAAGGGGTCTTATGAATACAACCGGGGCAGTGTCCCCGTGGCCACGTGACCAAAATTCACAGGCATGGCAACTGATTCATATTTATGACGGTTTCAGCATCCCAGGGTCATGTGATCCGCTTTTGCGACCTTGTGACAAGCAAAGTCAATGAGGAAGCTGGATTCTCTTAACCACCAGGTTACTAGTATTAACAACCACAGAGTTTCACTTAACAACAATGGTGAGAAAGGTCATAAAAGGGAGCCAAACTCACTTAACAACTCTCTAGAATGAAGAGCCTAGACTGAACTAAGAAGAAATTCCCTGACCGTTAGAAGAATTAACCAGTGGAACGACTTGCCACCAGAAGTTGTGGGTGCTCCATCACTGGAGGTTTGAAAAAAAAAAGATTGGACAGCCATTTGTCTGAAATGGTGTAGGGCAGAGGGGTCTTCAAACTTGGCTCTTTTCTGACTTGTGGACTTCCACTCCCAGAATTCCTCAGCCAGCGTGCCTGGCTGAGGAATTCTGGGAGTTGAAGTCCACAAGGCATAAAAGGGCCAAGTTGGAAGACCCCTGCTTGTGGACTTCCACTCCCAGAATTCCTCAGCCAGGATGCTTTAAGACAGGGGTCTTCCAACTTGGCCCTTTAGGATTTGTGGACTTCCACTCCCAGAATTCCTCAGCCAGGATGCTTTAAGACAGGGGTCTTCCGACTTGGCCCTTTTAGGACTTGTGACTTCAACTCCCAGAATTCCTCAGCCAGGATGCTTTAAGACAGGGGTCTTCCGACTTGGCCCTTTTATGCCTTGTGGACTTCCACTCCCAGAATTCCACAGCCAGCTTGCCTGGCTGAGGAATTCTGGGAGTGGAAATCCACAAGTCATAAAAGGGCCAAGTTTGAAGACCCCCGGTATAGGGCTTCCTGCCTGAGTAGGGGGTTGGATTAGATGACCTCCAAGGTCCCTTCTAACTCTGCTATTCTATTCTGTTCTGTTCTATCCTATTCTCTCACTTAACAGCAGAATGTTTGGGCTCAGGGGTGGTGGTAAGCCGAGGACTCACCCATAAGCCGCTTAGCAAAGGCAGAGGGGTTGGTCTAGATGACCTCTGAGGTCCCTTCTGATGCTCACCTTTGCGCCTTTTTTGTCCTCTTTCCCACCGCCATGATGTTCTCCTTCATGGCAGCCGTGGTGACCTTGATTGAGGAAGACAACGAGGGCCGTCCGGAGACGGCCCAGCCGCTGGATGTCTGCCCGTGTCCCGTGAGGGCCCGCCCGTCCTACAACAACCTCTACACCACCTGCCTGGAGCTCTTCAAGTTCACCATCGGGATGGGCGACCTGGAGTTCACCGAGAACTACCACTTCAAGTCCATCTTCATCATCCTCTTGCTGATCTACGTGGTCCTCACCTACATCCTGCTCCTGAACATGCTGATCGCCCTGATGGGTGAAACCGTCAACAAGATCGCGCAGGAGAGCAAAAGTATCTGGAAGCTGCAGGTAGATCGCAGCCACACCCACCCCAGGGTTTGGTTCCGGGGTTTCGAGGCGCAAGTGTGGGTCAGTTTTCAGGGAGAAGGAGGAAGGCTGAAGGGTGTTGCGTCTTGCAGATGAAAACTGGCTGGGTGACTTTGAGCCAATCACCAGGAGACGGTGAGTTCTAGTCCCGCCTTAGGCATGAAACCCAGCTGGGTGACTTTGGGCCAATCACCAGGAGACAGTGAGTTCTAGTCCCGCCTTAGGCATGAAACCCAGCTGGGTGACTTTGGGCCAATCACCAGGAGACGGTGAGTTCTAGTCCCGCCTTAGGCATGAAAGCCAGCTGGGTGACTTTGGGCCAATCCCCAGGAGACGGTGAGTTCTAGTCCCGCCTTAGGCATGAAAGCCAGCTGGGTGACTGTGGGCCAATCACCGGGAGACGGTGAGCTCTAGTCCCGCCTTAGGCATGAAAGCCAGCTGGGTGACTGTGGGCCAACCACCAGGAGATGGTGAGTTCTAGTCCCGCCTTAGGCATGAAAGCCAGCTGGGTGACTTTGGGCCAATCACCAGGAGACGGTGAGTTCTAGTCCCGCCTTAGGCATGAAAGCCAGCTGTGTGACTTTGGGCCAATCACCAGGAGATGGTGTGAGTTCTAGTCCCATCTTAAATAAAAAAGCAGCTGTGTGACTTTGGGCCAATCACCAGGAGACGGTGAATTCTCTGGGGATTTCCAGAAAGGATAGGAAATTTATTTATTTATGTATTTTTATGTGCTTATCTTCTGCCTTTATTATTTTTATAAATATGGTAACTCAAGTTGGCAATCATAACTAATTCTCTGCCTTCCCTCTATTTTCCCACAACAACCCTGAGAGGTGGGTAGAGTTGAGAGAGAGAGAGTGATTGGCTCAAAATCACCTGGACAGCTTTCACGCTAAAGGTGGGACTAGAACTCGCCGTCTCCTGGTGATTGACCCTAAGTCACCTCGCCCCTGATGTGTACCAGAATCTTTATTATTAAATCAAAAATCATCAGTCAGGAAATACAGTGGCACCTGTCTAAATTGCATCTATCTATCTATCTATCTATCTATCTATCTATCTATCTATCTATCTATCTATCTATCTATCTATCTATCTATCTATCTACCGTATCTATCGTATCTATCGTATCTATCTATCTATCTATCTTGTCTATCTATCTATATCTACCTATTGTATCTACCTATCTATCTATCTATCTATCTATCTATCTATCTATCTATCTAGCTATCTAGCTATCTAGCTATCTAGCTATCTAGCTATCTATAATCTCTATCTATCGTATCCTTCGTATCCTTCGTATCCTTCGTATCCTTCGTATCTATCTATCTATCTATCTATCTATCTATCTATCTATCTATCTATCTATCTATCTATCTATCTATCTATCTATCTATCTATCCATCCATCCATCCAGTGGTGGGATTCAACCGGTTTGCACCACTTCTG
Organism: Crotalus adamanteus; assembly: GCA_039797435.1. NCBI lineage: Eukaryota > Metazoa > Chordata > Lepidosauria > Squamata > Viperidae > Crotalus > Crotalus adamanteus. The sequence goes on along the minus strand of CM077918.1, from coordinate 355,429,810 downwards.
CAGAATTGGTAGCTAATTTTTTGTTGCTCAGGCCCAGAACGGACTTCCAGAAGCAGCATCCACACCAAGAAGCCGTTATTCACGTATTTGAATCCCACCACTGCTCTACCTCGCAAGATCGATCTGTTGTTCTCTTTTGTTTCTGCACACAGCGAACCATCACCATTTTAAACATCGAGAACAGCTACTGGAATTGCATCATCAACTCTTTCCGGTCCGGGAAGCGGGTTTTGGTGGGGACGACTCCAGATGGCAAGGATGATTATCGCTGGTGCTTTCGGTAATTGCCGTTCTAAATTTGGGAGGTGGGCATCCTTCGAACTGGTGCCACAACTGCACCATCAAAAACCCTGCACATCTCGTATACCTGTTGAAGATTGTCAGCCTTACAAGGTAGACCAGACTGGAAACGTGACCGATAAGCTAATTCTAAAGCAGTGGTTCTCAACCTTTTTAATGCCGCGACCCCCAACTGGTCGTAAGTCGAGGACTACTCAACCGGTCGTAAGTCGAGGACTACTCAACTGGTGCAGCACCGTTTGCAGAATGGGATTTTTGGTGGGCTCAGCAGGGCAGAGACAGCCTGGACAATTCCTATTGGCTTTGGAAAGCCAATAGAATTAGACTCTATTCAAGAGAGTCTATTCTATTGGCTTTCAAAAGCCAATAGAATAAAAGGGAGTAGCACAGCTAAAGAAAAGGGGGGGGGGGGGAAATGGCGGACTGCGTTGTTTGGCGACCCCTGTGAAATGGTCGTTCGACCCCAAATGGGGTCCCGACCCACAGGTTGAGAACCACTGCTCTAAAAATAAAAGGCTTCCCTGTCCAGTCAAATCTAACTCTAGGGCAGAGTTCCCCAACCTTTCCAGGTTAGCGGCGGGTGGGGGGGGGGAAAGAGGAGGTGTTTTTGTGGGAGGGGCAGTAGTGTGCATGCATGGGTGCGGGCATGCGCACCCATTGCTCATGTAAGGTCGAGAGCACCCACAACACTCGCACGAGTGGGGCCTTGAATGGGGCTGTGTGTGCACCAGCTAGCCCAGGGTAGGCAACCTTGGCTCTTTTAGGACTCGTGGACTTCAACTCCCAGAATTCCTGAGCCAGCCATGCTGAGGGGAAAGGGAGAGGTTTCCACACTGAGCCATGCTGCCTCAGGAATTCTGGGAGTTGAAGTCCACAAGTCATGAAGGGGCCATAATTCCCTCATGCTGGCTCAGGAATTCTGGGAGCTGAAGTCCACGAGTCTTAAAGTTGCCAAGGTTGAGGACCCCTGATATAGGGCAGGGGTGGGGAACCTTGGTTCTTTTATGACTCGTGGACTTCAGCTCCCAGAATTCCTGAGCCAGCTATGCTGAGGGGAAAGGGAGAGGTTTCCAAGCTGAGCCATGCTGGCTCAAGAATTCTGGGAGTTGAAGTCCATGAGTCATCAAAGAGCCAAGGTTGCCTACCCCTGAGTTAGCCATTCATGCAGCCCACTTGCAAATAGGTCACGGACTTTGAGTGGGCCACAGCCCACAGGTTGGGGACCCTTGCTCTAGGGATGGTGCTCATCTCTGATTCTTAGCCAAGGAGCCAGCATTGTCTGAAGACAATTTCCGTGGTCATATGGCCAGTACTGTTGTGATTCCGTGCCAGCCTGTGCTCCCAACAGCGGAGTCTGAGGAATCTGAGGAGGAGGTGGAGGAGGCATTTGAAGGACCATCAAGGGCAGAGGGAGGCTCTGATGAATTACAGGACTCACGGTTTGATGCAGAGCCTGGGCCCTCCAGTCGTGTTCCTGATGAAGCTCAGCTGTGTGAGGAGAATGAGCCAGACTCAGAGGACTCACACCTGATGGACATGCTAATTGATGCTCGCACACGTCGTCAATTAGCGAGAGTAAATCAGCAGCAGTCAATACGGCAACTCCAGAGTAAAAGGAGAAGGCAATGAGAGGCAACGCCTTGGGACTGCTGTATAAAAAGAGGAGGTGTGGGCGTTGTTGGTTGCTGAAGGCAACCGTTTGCAAAGTACTTCTTTGGATCCTGGTCTGTTCGTCTTGCTTGTGACTACTCTTCTGTTTGCATCGTATTTCCTGTGGACTATTTCCTTCATTTTGGATTGAGTTTTGCTGTTTGTGTTTTGGACTATTTGGCAGGTTTGTCACCCATATTAAAAGGGGTTTGTTTTGTTTTAAAGTCTCCAGCCTATTGTATCAGCAGGGGTTTGGTCCTTGTGCCTTTAACAAGGACGGTTATAGGCTGGGATAGAACAAGTACGCTTATAAGCCAAAGGTGGATAGAATGCTCTATTCTTCCCATAGAAGTGGTACCTATTTATCTATTCACATGAGGTAAGGCATGGGAGTTCACCCTGTTGTACAGCACTAGGGTTTGAACTTTCCAGCTGTTCTGTCCCCACCTACATGAGTCCTTGTTAAGCTCACAAGGAGAAACCCCTCTTCCAACCGCAGGAAAAACCCAATCCCCTTTTATTATTCACAGACCTGAGCCAATGTCCAAGGCAAGCAAACATAGTTCACAGAAACTCGATCCTCAACACAAATGGATGCCTTCGGCCTCCCACACCTTCCCTTTTATAATTCAGCCCAGGCGTGGCTTCCTAATGCCTTCTCCTTTGCCTTTGGAGCCACCCCATTGCATTCCTCTGTCCTACTCGCTTCTCTTGCCGGCGCATTCGTGCATCCGGGATTTGTCCCAGCTGTTCTTCATCACTGTCCAACTCAGGCTCCCAGCACAGCTGTGTCTCAGCCTGAGTGCGAGTAGAGGGGCCAGGCTCCTGGTCCAACTGTAAGTCTTGGAGCTCCTCAGAGCCTTCCTCTGACTCTGATGTCACTCCAGGCCCCTCCTCCTCCTCCTCTAATTCCTCAAACTCAGCTGCTGGGTCCACTGGCTAGCGAGGAATCATAACACCAGCTGACAAGCTCAGTATCTTTAACCGATGAGTCATCGTGCTCCCAAAGCTAAATCTACTTTATTGTAAGGCTGCACAAACAGAGTCTTGCCGGTCTGAAAGTATAAATCTTCCACCGTCTCCTTTACCAGCGTGAGAAAATAGGAAAGATCTCTTCTGAGTTTCTTTGTCTACCCATTGGGCTATAGTACTGGCTCTTATCTAATCAGTTTCATAGCTGTGTCTATTTAGTAACAGTAATAGTAGTAAAGTTGGAAGGGACCTTGGAGGTCATCTAGTCCAACCCCCTGCTCAGGCAGGAAACCCTACATCATTTCGGACAAATGGCTGTCCAGTCTCTTCTTAAAAACTTCCAGTGTTGGAGCATTTACTGCTTCTGGAGGCAGGCTGTTCCACTGATTAATTGTTCTCACTGTCAGGAAGTTTCTCCTTAATTTCTCGTTGCTTCTCTCCTTGATTAGTTTCCACCCGTTGCTTCTTGTCCTGCCTTCAGGTGCTTTGGAAAATAGCTTGATTCCCTCTTCTAAAATTTCTGTTGCTAAGCAAAGCAGTCATTAAGTGACTTTTGCCCTGTGTTACAAAGATTCTATTCCTGTAGCCTTAGAATGAAATGAAATTATCTCGCCTGGTCTGTTTCCGCTCTTCCTCTATCTGGGAAGGCTGACCTACCATGAAAAGATGCCCATTTGTTTTTTTAAAAAAAAGACAATTACATGAGAGCCGCCATTTTGACTTTTTTGCCTGCTCCCCTCTGTGGAGGCCCTTTGAGAAACTAAAGGTATCCTCCCCCTCAATCTGATGATCCTGTTTGTACATCATAAAAAAGAAGAGAGGTGTTTGGGGGAATTGTCATGTATTCCAGAAGATATTTGCCCAGCCAATTAATTGGCCGGCTAAATTAAAATTGTAATTTTTCCCTTGATGCTTCGGACATGCTTGTTGCAGGGTGGACGAGGTGAATTGGTCAACATGGAATACCAACCTCAGCATCATCAACGAAGATCCCGGAGGACACACCGAAGAGCTGAAACGCAACCTCAGTTTTTCTTTCAAATCTGGCAGAGGTGAGAAGGCTGTTAAAGAGACTAGTCCTCATTGTTATCCTGTCAGCTAACTGGGAGGATTCCTGTGTGAGTGAGGGGCTGAAGTACAGAAGTACAGATAGGGACTGGAGTTTAGGTAGTCCTCAACTTACAACTGGAACAAGAATTTCTGTTGTAATAATTCCATAATTCCTCTTCTCAAAATGATGATTAGGAAGAATTTTGTGGGATAATAGTAACTCAGGTTTGGGGGGTAACTTTTAATTGGGGTTTTTCTGGCTTCAGGACATCAACCCTATAGGGAGAGATCCCAATTTTTGCAGAGCAACGTCTGCAGAAATTAAGATCTCTCCTGGCAGGGTTTACTAATCTCTGCAAAAATGGGGATCTCTCCTTGTAGGGTTGACCAATGTCTGCAAAAAGGGGGATGTCTCCTTGTAGGATTGACCAATGTCTGCAAAAATTGGGATTTCTCCTTGTAAGGTTGACCAATCCTAATTATTGTGTCAGTTTCAGGGAAAAACTGGAAGACCTTGGTGCCAATTCTAAGAGATGGAAAACGAGAGGGATCCCTCAAACCGATTTCGGAGGATTATGCTGATTCAGACGAGCAAGATGTCCGGAAAAAGTCCCTTCCCAAGTTGGTTTAATTTTAATATTTTGTTCCTTGCCTGTCTCTCTTTTGTGGTCCTGATTGAGTTATTACAGGAAGTCCTCAATATATGACCAAAATTGAGCCCAAAGTCCTCCAGAAGCGGTGAATGCTCCAACACTGGAAGTTTTTAAGAAGAGACTAGACAGCCATTTGTCTGAAATGATATAAGGTTTTCTGCCTGAGCAGGGGGTTGGACTACATGACCTCCAAGGTCCCTTCCAACATTATTATTATTATTATTATTATATTTTTATTGCTTAGCAAGATAGTCATTAACTGAGTCTTGTCCCATTTTTACGACCTTGCTTGCTGCAGTTGTTAAGTGAGTCACTGCAGTTGTTAATAATACCATTGTTAAGTGAATCTGTGACTCTGCTTCCCAGAAGGTCACAACTGGGACATGGCAACAGTCATAAATACGAGTCAGTTGCCAAGTGTCTGAATTTTGATCACGTGACCTTGGGGATACTGGAACGGTCATAAGTGTGGAAAACGGTCATAAGTCACTTTTTTCAGTGCAGCTGAAACTTCGAACGGTCACTAAACAAATTGTTGGAAGTCGAGGACCTCCTGCATTTATATCCCCTTAAAGCAGTGGTTCTCAACCTGTGGGTCGGGACCCCATTTGGGGTCGAACGACCATTTCACGGGGGTCGCCAAACAACGCAGTCCGCCATTTTTTTCCTCCTTTTCCTTAGCTGTGCTACTCCCTTTTATTCTATGGGCTTTTGAAAGCCAATAGAATAGACTCTCTTGAATAGAGTCTAATTCTATTGGCTTTCAAAAGCCAATAGGAATTGTCCAGGCTGTCTCTGCCCTGCTGAGCCCGCCAAAAGTCCCATTCTGCAAACAGTGCTGCACCAGTTGAGTAGTCCTCGATTTATGACCGGTTGGGGGTCGCGGCATTAAAAAGGTTGAGAACCACTGCCTTAAAGGGTGAGGAGTGGAAGATCCCCTCAACTGGAACAAAATTCATGCAGACTTTCTCAGGAATGGTCAAAAAAAATCAAGAGAGCAGCCCTGATAATCTGATTGAAGCCCTGCTTATTTTTTTTTATGTCAATTGTTATGTTATTTATTTATTTCTTATGAAATATATTTACCGCCCATCTCGAATACGATGACTCTGGGTGGCTTAACAACATAATGATTTAATGTAAGGATTTAATATTGATGGGAGAGAAGAGAGGAAAAAGATCTGTTTTAGATCTGTTCAACTAGAACATACAATACTGGGGTTGGAAGGGACCTTGGAGGTCTTCTAGTCCAACCCTCTGTTCAGGCAGGAGAGCCTATACTAGACTTTAAGACTTGTGGACTTCAACTCCCAGAATTCCCCTGGGAGTTGAAGTCCACAGGTGCTTGAAGGTGCCAAGGTTGGACACCTCTGCCCTACACCATTCCGGACAAATTTTGGAACAATCGGTCTTGAAAGATGGCGGACTATCCTTGGCATGAGATGTTTTGTCAGGGAATTGCGCAGCGGGTGTACAAATGGAGTCAGAGACACTGACACAAACTTGTAGCTTTATATAAATAAATATGTTTTACGTATACAGCAAACTAGATAGTCAGGCAAATGAGGTATCGTGAGGTAAATCAACACAGCAGGAGCATCATGAGGTAAATCAACACAGCAGGAACCTCATGAGGTAAATCACAGAGCACAAAAGGGCGCCCAGAAGAAAAAGGCGGGAAAAATGGGAACCTCCCCCTCCACACCCACAGCAACCAATCACAGCGCAGATTGCCTCACGCAGGAGCCAGCATTCTCCAATCAATCAACCACAACTGTGTGTTCTGGCTCACGGCACAATCTTACTGCTCCAGCTGCTAAATTTATATATCTTAACATATTTAAACACAGATTGGCTGGCCATCAGCTGGGGAGCCAGTAGTACTGGGTTCCTAACTAGGCAGTGGGTTGGACTAGTTGATCTCCATTATCCCTTCCAACTTTCTGTTCTACGACTCTCTGATTACAAATCTAATTACGGTAGTCTTCAACTTATGACCACAATTGGGCCTGAAATTTTGGTCGCTAAGTAATACAGTTGTTAAGAGAGTCGTCCCATGACCGGACCCGATTTTACGACCATTTCTACCATGGTCCCCAAGTGAATCGTGCGGTCGTTAAGTCAATCACAGAGTCATTAAGCGAAGCCAGCTTCCCCTATTTACTTGGTTTGTTGGAAACCGGCTGAGAAAGGTTGCCAGTCACAATCAGGTGACTTCAAGATGCTGCGACCGTCATTATTCAGAGCCGGTTGCCAAGAACCCAAATTGCGATCATGTGTTCACAGAGGTGGTGTGATGGTCATAACTCCGAGGATGGGCCACAAGTCACTTTTCCCAAAGCTGTCGTAACCTTGAACTGTCTTTAAAGGAACGGTTGTAAATCGTGGACCTATGAGTTTATTTCTTCTTGTTTACTTGCAGCCCTGTCTTGTAATCATTTGGATGGAAGGCTGGATGGAAGACGCGACTCGTGCTGCTTCGGCGCATCGTGGCGCAATGCGTACATGCCGGAGGTCGTTCTCTTCTCCCGGGAGCATCAGATCTCATCCATATCAAATGTCTCGATTATCTATCTCCTGCCGTCTTAGCCTCGTGACCCCCATCTGAGTCATTCATTTCAATGTTTTTCAAAAGTCACCGAGAAAAACTTGCAAGTTGCATTAAGTTGAGGGTGAAGGTTCGTTCTCTGAGCTTGTGGATTGGTTTCTGAACATTTTGTTACCAGGCTAGGTAACATCTTAATCAGGGCTTTTTTTCTCATAGAACGCCCAGAACGGAGTTCCGGCACTTTATTTTGGATGGAACCTTGTAGGGTAGGCAAGGTTGTATGACATGTGTGAGTTCCGGCACCTTTTTTTTTTTAAAGAAAAAAAGCACTGATCTTAATAATAATAATAAAGTTGGAAGGGACCTGGGAGGTCATCTAGTCCAACCCCCTGCTCAGGCAGGAAAACCTATACCATTTCGGACAAATGGCTGTCCAGTCTTTTCTTAAAAACTTCCAAGGTTGGAGCATTCACCACTTCTGGAGGCAGGTTGTTCCACTGATTAATTGTTCTCACTGTCAGGAAGTTTCTCCTTAGTTCTGGGTTGCTTCTCTCTTTGGTTAGTTTCCACCCGTTGCTTCTTATCCTGCCTTCAGGCGCTTTGGAGAATAGCTTGACCCTCTCTTCTTTGGGGCAGCCCCTGAGATATTGGAAAACTGCTATCATGTCCCCCCTTGTCCTTCTCTTCATTAGACTAGACATTTATTTATTTATTTTATTTTTAAAATTTATAAGCCACCCCACTCCCGGAGGACTCTGGGGGGCTAACAATAAAAACACATAAAACATAACAAAACAAACAGTACAAGAACAGTCATCCAGGGGTCAGATTTTATAGACCCCATTCCCAATTCCAGCAACCGTCCCTTATATGTTTTAGCCTCCGGCCCCCTGATCATCTTTGTTGCTCTTCTCTGCACTCTTTCTAGAGTCTCAGCAGAGTTTAGGGGATTTCAGAGTCGGTGTTCTGTTTATAAAGTATTCGGGTGTGGGTGTGTCGAGTGAGGATCTCGTGATGGGTCTTGTGGTGGGTCAGGTGTGAGTCATCAATGGGAGGCTTGTGATGGGTCTTGTGATGGGGAAGTTACATCAGATCAGAGTCATTGGGAGGTGAAGTATGCTGATTGGGGGATTGCGCGGGATGGTTGAAGATCGGTGCTGTCTCTGGTTGGCTGTGCGGTTGTTTTGGATCCTGCGGGGTTTGTAGGCTGGTTGTCGGTCGATGTCTCTATTGGTGGAATTGCTTCTGGAGTGCCAGGCTTCCATGAACTCACGAGCATGACAGATGGTAGCCTGGCTGATGATTCTTGTGTTGCTCCAATTGAACTGGTGCTGTTCGGTGTCGGTGTGGGTAGAAATTAAGGATTTGGCATCGTGGCGTTTGACTGCCAGCGGTGTTCGTGGATCCTGGTTTCCGATGTACGTGATGTTGGTCCCACGTAGAATTGGTTGCAATCGTTACCGTTGATTTTGTAGATTATATTGTGTCTTTCATCCTTCTGTGTTGTGGAAAGTGAGAAATATTGCCCCTTCCCACCTAATAGGATAGAAATGAATAAACATAGAATAGGCTCCAGATTAGTGATTTAAAGCTTTAACGTGAACTTTATGCTGCTCCACAATAAGAGTGTGCTATTTGTAATCTGCTGAGCTCTGTGCAATATAAAATGCAAAGTATGTAATTCTAGATATGTTTGGAATATACGTATTTTACCTGTGGGAAAAGAGGAAGTGAAAGTAGCAGATGTATAGAAGTTTCAGACTGGGAACTGTCATTGCGAAGTAAGAATTGTGAGTGGGTGGTCGGTTGGAAGAAAAAGTATAAAAATTGTTGGTTTAAGTCTGGCTCGGGGCCACTGGTCCATAGCTGTTCTATTGGAATCTGCTATTGCCACTTGGTCCTCATTCCAATGGGTTATTGATGTAAGTAATGCCATGTTATTACGCTATGTTCCAAATTATTAGAAAATAAACCTCTGAATCTTAAACTAAGAATTGTTCTTTGTGTTACTTGTCTTTTCTATTGAGTTTTTCCACGACAGTGTCTTGTCTTTGATTCTAGATAATCAAGATCACGTGAAGTGTTAATACCACTTTACAATGCCTTGGTAAGGCCACACTTGGAATACGGCATCCAGTTTTGGTTGCCACGATGTAAAAAAGATGTTGAGACTCTAGAAAGAGTGCAGAGAAGAGCAACAAAGAGGATCAGGGGGCTGGAGGCTAAAACATATAAGGAAAGGTTGATAGAATTGGGGATGTCTAGTTTAATGACGAGAAGGACGAGGGGGGACAGGATAGCAGTGTTCCAATATCTCAGGGGCTGCCCCAAAGAAGAGGGAATCAAGCTATTCTCCAAAGCGCCTGAAGGCAGGACAAGAAGCAACGGATGAAAACTAATCAAGGAGAGAAGCAACCTGGAACTAAGGAGAAACTTCTTGACAGTGAGAACAATTAACCAGTGGAACAACCTGCCTCCAGAAGCGGTGAATGCTCCAACACTGAAGTTTTTAAGAAGAGACTGGACCGCCATTTGTCCGAAATGGTATAGGGTTTCCTGCCTGAGCAGGGGGTTGGACTAAATGACCTCCAAAGTCCCTTCCAACTTTACCATTATTATTATTATTATTATTATTATTATTATTATTATTATTATTATTATTATTATTATTGATCATCGCACAGTCAGCCAGATGTTCAGACTGGATTTGGCATTTTGTCTACCTATCGAGTCCTTACCCAGGACCTGGGATAGGCAGATGTGGATGTTTGATGGTATTACAGATATCGTCGCAGGATGGAAGCAGTTCCTAATAAGGCCGCCTTTTGCAACTGACTAATAGCGAATTTGTCAATGCCAATTGTGTTCAAGTGCTGCTCCAGTTGTTTTGGGATTGCACCCAAGGAGCCTATGACTATTGGTACTACCCTTGCTTGCTTTTGCCACAGTCTTTCTATTTCTATTTGTAGGTCTTTGTATTTTGTTATCTTCTCCAGTTCTTTCTCTTCTATTCTGCTGTCTCCAGGCACTGCCACGTCCACTATCCAGACTTTTTTGTCTTTCTTATCGACAATTGTTAAGTCTGGGGTGTTATGTTGCAGGTGCTTGTCTGTTTGAATTCTGAAGTCCCAGAGCAGTTTAATTTTATCATTTTCTATGACTTTCTCTATTTTATGATCCCACCAGTTTTTGCTTACAGGCAAATGATATTTTTTGCAGATCTTCCAATGCACCATTATTGCTACTTTGTCATGCCGCTACTTGTAATCAGTTTGTGCAATCTTCTTGCAACAGCTTACCAAGTGGTCCACTGTTTCTTCAGCTTCTTTGCACAGGGGGCACTTACTGTCTGTTGCTGTCTTCTCAATTTTGACTTTGTATGCATTTGTCCTTAAGGCTTGGTCTTGTGCAGCCAGAATTAGTCCCTCGGTCTCTTTCTTCAATTTTCCTGCTCTTAGCCATTGCCAGGTCTTGTTATTATCTGCTTTCCCAGCTATTTTTTTAATGTATTGGCCATGTAGTGCTTTGTCTTCCCATGCCTCTATTCTGTTCTTCATTTGGTCTTTCTTGTAGGCCAGTTTGGTCTCTCCAGTGGTTAGTAAGCCTTCCTGATATACTAATTTCAGTGCATCTTCATCATTGTTCTTCAGATATTCTTCCAAAGCCATTTTTTTTTCTTCAACCATCTGATGTACTTGTAGCATTCCACGCCCACCTATTTGCCTTGGTAGATAAAGTCTATCAATGTTACTGCGTGGATGAAGGGCATGATTCATTGTCATTATTTTTCTGGTCTGCTATCCATTGCTTTTAGTTCTGCTTGAGTCCAGTCCACTATTCCAGCTGTGTACCTAATGACTGGGATTGCCCAGGTGTTGATTGCCTTTATGGTATTTCCTCCATTGAGTTTGGATTTTAAGATCTTCTTCACTCTCTTGATGTATTCACCTCTAATCTTTTTCTTGACTTCAGTGTGCTTGATGTTGTCAGCTTGAAGGATACCCAAGTATTTGTAGTACTCGTCCTCATCCAGACTCTTAATGTTATTTTTGTGGGGCATCTTGATTCCTTCAGTTTTCATTATTTTTCCTTGTTTGATAGTAAGTGTGGCACATTTGTCCAAGCCAAACTCCATTACAATATCTTGGCTATATATACGTACAGTGTTGAGCAGCGATTCTATTTCAGATGATGTTTTTCCATACAGCTTCAGATCATCCATATAAAGGAGGTGGGATAGTCTGGCAGATGTTTTTGATGTTTGATAGCCATGTCCTGAGTTATTCAGTATTGTTGACAGAGGAAACAGTGCAATAACAAATAGTAATGGTGATAATGAATCTCCTTGAAATATTCCTCTCTTGATATTAACCTCTCCCAGCCTCTCACCATTGATCTGCAACTGTGTCTTCCATTGTGCCATCGATCTTTGCACAAATTTTCTGATGTTTCTACTGACTCCTGTTATTTCTAGGCACTTGATTATCCAATCATGTGGCAGAGAGTCAAATGCCTTTTTGTAGTCAATCCATGCCACATTCAGGTTGGTCTTCCTTCTCTTGCAGTTTTCCAAGATCATTTTGTCTATTAGGAGTTGATCTTTTGTTCCTCTGCTATTGGGGCGGTTTCCTTTCTGCTCAGGTGGAAAGAGATTGTTTTCAACTAGATGCTGTTGCACTGCATCAGCTACTACACCAGTTAGTAATTTGAAAGTTGTTGGTAAGCAGGTAATTGGCCTGTAGTTGCCTGGTGTTGCCCCTTTTGCTGGATTTTTCATTATTAGGTAGGTTTTCCCAGTTTTTCAATTTCTCCTCCTTGTAGTATATTGTTGAAGTGCTTGGCAATGAGTGGGTGTATAACAGTTAGATGTTTATTATTATTATTATTATTATTATTATTAATTCCCGGTGAAGTGTGGCTCTGGGTTTGTGGCCCATTGCTATTTCCAGGGATTGGAGAATTCTGGCAGTCATTTCCGATACCCTTTTTGGGTATGGTAGGGTTAGTTTTTGGGTGGGTGGTTGGCGGTATGCGGTGCTGTGGTTTGAGTGCTGTTTTTATCTAGCCTGGTAATGAAATTCAGAAACAAACTCACAAGCTCAGAGAATTAACCTTCACCCGCATCATACACCCGAGCTATGGATATTTACCACTATTGCATTAAGTTCCCAACCTAAGCATCTTTAAGATGTGTGACCTTCAACTCCCAGAATTCTGGGAATTGAAGTCCACACACCACCAAGGTGTGTGCATGAAACCCTGCATGAAGCCACCAGCAAGAGTCTGAAAAGACATCATGTCACAGTCATTATACGTTCAGTGTAATAGTTATTGAAAAGCTTATTAAAAATATTGTCTTATGCTTGCATTATAGCCCTCAGCCCCTTTGCCCTGCAGTAAATTCTGCAATGTAAGAAGGAGAAAACAGAAAAAGTTTTCAGCAGTAAATCCTGCAATGTAAGCAGTAAATTATTCAGCAGTAAATCCTGCAATGTAAGAAGGAGAAAACAGAAAAATGTCTCCGCTGTAACAACTGGGAGAGGGATCTAGGGATCCTGGTGGACAACCACTTAAATAGGAGCCAGCTGTGTGCTGCAGCTGCCAAAAAAGCCAACACAGTGCTAGGCTGCATTAACAGAGGGATAGAATCAAGATCACGTGAAGTGGATGAGGGGATAGATGGGGAACTCATCAAATTTGCAGACGACACCAAGTTGGCAGGAACAGCCAACACTCCAGAAGACGGGCTTAGGATACGGAGGATCTGGACAGACTTGAACACTGGGCACTAACTAACAAAATGAAATTCAAGGGTACAAAAAGCAAGGTTCTACATTTAGGCAAGAAAAACCAAATGGACAGGTATAGTATAGGGCAGGGGTGTCAAACTGTTGGCCCATGGCCGGTTTCATCATACCGGAGCCACGCCCACCCCATTGCCGGCAATGGCGAAAAAGCTCTGATATGTTGCGCGACGTCACGTGATGTCACGAGTTTGATATGTCTGGTATAGGGGGTACCTTGCTCAATAGTAGCAACTGGGAGAGGGATCTCGGAGTCCTAGTGGACAATCACCTAAATAGGAGTCAGCCGTGTGCTGCAGCTGCCAAAAAAGCCAACACAGTGCTGGGCTGCATTAACAAAGGGATAGAATCAAGATCATGTGAACTGTTAATATCACTTTACAATGCCTTGGTAAAGCCACACTTGGAATACGGCATCCAGTTTTGGTCACCACGATGTAAAAAAGATGTTGAGACTCTAGAAAGAGTACAGAGAAGAGCAACAAAGATGATTAGGGGACTGGAGACTAAAGCATATAAGGAACGGTTGCTGGAATTGGGTCTGTCTAGTTTAACGAAGAGAAGGACGAGGGGGGACACGATAGCAGTGTTCCAGTATCTCAGGGTCTGCCCCAAAGAAGAGGGAGTCAAGCTATTCTCCAAAGCGCCTGAAGGCCGGACAAGAAGCAACGGATGGAAACTAACCAAAGAGAGAAGCAACCGAGAACTAAGGAGAAACTTCCTGACAGTGAGAACAATTAACCAGTGGAACTCCTTGCCTCCAGAAGCGGTGAATGCTCCAACCCTGGAAGTTTTCAAGAAGAGACTGGAGAGCCGTTTGATCTGAAATGGTGTAGGGTTTCCTGCCTGGGCAGGGGGTTGGACTAGATGACCTCCAAGGTCCCTTCCATCCCTGGGCTCCTATGTTCTCTGAAAATTCAGAGACATGTTAGTCTCATATACCGGTATGTCTCAATTGCTTTCAGCAAAATTTTCACTGCCACTAGATGGGTGTACAAGCTTAGATTTCCTTTTCCTGACACTTAGTGAAATTGAGATATTTTTAAGACAGACGCCATTTAACTGGTCTCTTCCTCCTGTACCATGGGCTTCTGCTCTAGTTACACCATGGAAAGGAGGCTGTTGCGCTACCCACATCTAAGACTGGCTTAATATTAGTAGTAAAAGGGCAGGTTGGTGTGTGCCTGCACATGGGTGTGCAACAACACTTGGGTAAAAACATCCAGCAAAAGCTCCTGCTTAAACTTAGAATAGAGTAGAATAGAATAGAATAGAATAGAATAGAATAGAATAGAATAGAATAGAATAGAATAGAATAGAATAGAATAGAATAGAATAGAATAGAATAGAAAATATGGAATGGAATGGAATGGAATGGAATAGAATAGAAAATATGGAATGGAATAGAATGGAATGGAATAGAATAGAATAGAATAGAATAGAATAGAATAGAATAGAATAGAATAGAATAGAATAGAATAGAATAGAAAATATGGAATGGAATGGAATGGAATAGAATAGAAAATATGGAATGGAATGGAATGGAATGGAATAGAATAGAATAGAATAGAATAGAATAGAATAGAATAGAATAGAGTAGAGTAGAGTAGAGTAGAGTAGAGTAGAGTAGAGTAGAGCAGAGCAGAGCAGAGCAGAGCAGAACAGAACAGAACAGAACAGAACAGAACAGGGAGCCAGACTTAGAAACAGAAATAGGAACATTAGAAATATATACAAATAATAGAATTTAGAATAGAATAGAGCTGGAAGGGGCCTTGGAGGTCTTCTAGTCCAGCCCCCTGCTCAAGCAGGAGACCCTATACCATTTCAGACTTCCACTCCCAGAACTCCCCAGCCAGCACATGAGAATTCTGGCTATTGGTTGTTGCTAAAGGGGCTTAGAACGTGATCCACAAGGTTTCTTTACACCTTGATATCCACAGGGCACCAGTCAAAAAACTCCACCCAAACCATGCAATTTACTCCTCACCTATTAAAACGAGGCAGCTTTGATTATGGCTGCCCTCTTGAACTCTTCAAGCAGGCTGGCTGGGGAATTGTGGGAGTGGAAGCATGCCCCACTTGAAGGACAGCTCTATTGCTCAACCGTACACACCTTGTCCCCTCCGGAAGGCAGCTGTGGAATTCCCAGGCCCAGTCAAGGGAACATCTGGAGGGCATGGAGGGGAAAGCGGTGCCGTCTGCAGCATAATAACGCCCGGCTTCCTACCAGATGCCCGTGACCTGGCTGGAGGACTCATTGACAGGGGAAATTATGTTTGGAACAGTCCTTTTACAAATGCTCTAATCCAGTGGCCCCCAAATTTTCGGGGCACCAGCGAGCGATTCTGTGGAGAGATGGTTTTTCCACGGACACGAGGAAGTCGCAAAAGGGGATCGCGTGACCCCCTGGGATGCTGCGACCGTCATAAGTACGAGTCAGTACCAATTTTGATCACGTGACCACGGGGATGCTGCAGCGGCCGTTAAGTGTGAAAAAACGGTCATAAGTCACTGTTTTTCAGTGCCATTGTAACTTTGGTCACTAAATGAACTCTAGCAATTCAAGGATTACAGGCGCAATTTGCAACTGTTCGTTTAGTGCAGTGGTTCTCAACCGTTTTAATGCCATGACGCCCAACCGGTCGTAAGTCGAGGACTACTCAACCGGTCGTAAGTCGAGGACTACTCAACGGGTGCAGCACCGTTTGCAGAAGGGGACTTTTGGCGGGCTCAGCAGGGCAGAGACAGCCTGGACAATTCCTATGGGCTTTTGAAAGCCAATAGAATTAGACTCTATTCAAGAGAATCTATTCTATTGGCTTTCAAAAGCCAATAGAATAAAAGGGAGTCGCACAGCTAAGGAAAAGGGGGGAAAAATGGCGGACTGCGTTGTTTGGCAACCCCCGTGAAATGGTCGTTCGACCCCAAATGGGGTCCTGACCCACAGGTTGAGAACCACTGGTTTAGTGATTAAAGTTACTAAGGCACTAAAAAAAGTGACTTACGGCCAGTCCTCTTGCTTATGACCGTTGCAGCGTCCCCACGGTCACGGGATCAAAATTAGGAGACTTGGCAACTGGCGTGTACTTACGACGGTTGCACTATCATGGGGGGGGAGGGTCACGTGATCGCCACTTTGCAAACCTCCCAGCCAGCGTCCGATAAGCAAATTGGGGCAATCCAGATTCGCTTCACGACCCATGTGATTCGCTTAAGAACCGCAGGGATTCCGTTAGCAACTATGGCCCAAAAAAATGGGCTGCAACTCATTTTACAAGGGCCTTGCTTAGCAATGGAAACCTTGGGCTCAGTTTGTGGTCGTACGTTGAGGACTACCTGAATAAGGAAAAACTTTCTTAGATCAACAGTAGAGACTGGACAGCCCTTTGTCTGAAATGGTATAGGGTTTCTTGCCTGAGCATGGAGTCAGACTAGATTACCTCCAAGGCCCCTTCCAACTTTTTTTTATTATTATTATTATGGATCATCGCACAGTCAGCCAGATGTTCAGACTGGATTTGGCATTTTTGTCTACCTGTTGTTGTTGTTGTTATTATTATTATTATTATTATTATTATTATTATTATTGATCATCGCACAGTCAGCCAGATGTTCAGACTGGATTTGGCATTTTTGTCTACTTATCGAGTCCTTCCCAAGGACCTGGTATAGGCAGATGTGGATCTTTGGTGGTATTATAGATCTCGTCGCAGGATGGAAGCAGTTCCTAGTAAGGCTTCCTTTTGCAATTGACTGATGGCGAATTTGTCAATGCCGATGATGGTGTTCAAATGGTGCTCCAGTTGTTTTGGGATTGCACCCAAGGAGCCTATGACTATTGGTACTACCCTTGCTTGCCTTTGCCACAGTCTTTCTATTTCTATTTGTAGGTCTTTGTATTTTGTGATCTTCTCCAGCTCTTTCTCGTCTATTCTGCTGTCTCCAGGCACTGTCACATCCACTATCCAGACTTTTTTGTCTTTCTTATCGACAATTGTTAAGTCTGGGGTGTTATGTTGCAGGTGCTTGTCTGTTTGAATTCTGAAGTCCCAGAGCAGTTTAACTTTATCATTTTCTATGACTTTTTCTATTTTATGATCCCACCAGTTCTTGCTTACAGGCAAATGATGATGATATTATTATTACTGATCATCGCACAGTCAGCCAAATGTTCAGACTGGATTTGGCATTTTGTCTACCTATCCTTACCCAGGACCTGGGATAGGCAGATGTGGATGTTTGATGGTATTACAGATATCGTCGCAGGATGGAAGCAGTAAGGCCACCTTTTGCAATTGACTAATAGCAAATTTGTCAATGCCAATGGTGTTCAAGTGGTGCTCCAGTTGTTTTGGGATTGCACCCAAGGCACCTATGACTATTGGTACTACCCTTGCTTGCTTTTGCCACAGTCTTTCTATTTCTATTTGTAGGTCTTTGTATTTTGTTATCTTCTCCAATTCTTTCTCGTCTATTCTGCTGTCTCCAGGCACTGCCATGTCCACTATCCAGACTTTTTTTACTATTATTATTATTATTATTGATAAAAATATGACAGAAATGTGTTGTGGGTGCTCCAACATTGGAGGTTTTTAAGAAAGACTGGACAGCCACTTGCCTGGAGTGATATAGGGTTTCCTGCTTGAGCTGGGGGTGGGGGTGGACTAGAAGACCTCCAAGGTCCCTTCCAGCTCTATTATTTTTTGTTCTATGTTCTATGACAATCGGGAGGTGATCCTTTCTGGGCACACTGATCCGTCACAGGTACATTTGCAGAGTGCAATTTTTTCCACCTTCCCAACCAGTTTCGCTTCCTTCTGATCTGCAACGATTGCGTCATTACAATGTGATCATAAGGATGACACCATTGTGATACAATCACAAAGCATGACATCACGCCACTGCACCCTTTAGCAGCAACAGTTCTGGAAATCCAGGGCTGCTGTTGTTAAATGAGGACTGTGTGGGTGGTTAAGCGAGGACCTCCTATGACAGGGGTAGGCAACCTTGGCTCTTTTAGGACTCATGGACTTCAACTCCCAGAATTCCTGAGCCAGCCATGCTGAGGGGAAAGGGAGAGGTTTCCAAGCTGAGCCATGCTGGCTCAGGAATTCTGGGAGTTGAAGTCCACCAGTCATGAAGGGGCCAAAGTTTCCCTCATGCTGGCTCAGGAATTCTGGGAATTGAAGTCCACGAGTCATGAAGGGGGCCATAGTTCCCCCATGCTGGCTCAGGAATTCTGGGAGTTGAAGTCCACGAGTCATGAGGGGGGCCATAGTTCCCCCATGCTGGCTCAGGAATTCTGGGAGTTCAAGTCCACAAGTCATCATAGAGCCAAGATTCCCTACCCCTCTCCTATGAGAACAACTTTCCATTTCCATCCGTCTTCCCCATTCCTTGCGGGAAGGCAGAAGCCAGGTAGGCCTCGACATAGGACCACAACAAGCCCAACATGTTGCTAAGCGAGACAGTTGCTAAGGGAGTTTTGCACCACTTTTATAACCTATCTGGCCACAGTTGTTAAGTGAATCACCGCAGTTCTGAAGTGCCTCTGGCTTCCCCATTGATGTTGCTTCTCAGAAAGTTACGAAAGGGGATCGCATGACCCCGAGACATTGCAACCGTCATAAATGTGAGCCATTGCCAAGCGTCTGAATTTTGATCAGATGAGAGAGAGAAAGAGAAAGAAAGAGAAAGAGAGACAGAAAGAAAAAAGAGAGAAAGAGAGAGAGAGAGAAGGGCAAAAGAAATAGAGAGAGAAACAGTGAGAGAAAGTGAAAAAAGAGAGAAAGGGGGAGAAAGAGAGAGAACAGTGAGAGAAAGAGAAAGAGAGACAGAAAGAAAAAATGAGAGAGAAAGAGACAGAGAGAGCAGGGAGAAACAGAGAAACAGTGAGAGAAAGAGAAAAGAGAGAGAAAGCGAGGGGGGGCAAAGGAGAGAGAAACAGTGAGAGAATGAGAAAGAGAGAGAAATAAAAAATGAGAGAGAGAGAGAAACAGTGAAAGAAAAAAAAGAGAGAAAGAGGGGGCAAAAGAGAGAAACAGAGAAAGAGAGAAAGAGAAAGAAAAAATGAGAGAGAGAGAAGAGAGAAAGAGAAACAGTGAGAGAAAGAGAAACAGAAAGAAAAAATGAGAGAAAGCAAGAAAGAAAGTAAGAGAGAGAGAAGGGCGAAAGAGAGAGAAACAGCGAGAAAGAGAGAGAGAAAGATAAAAACAATAGAGAGAAAGAGAGAAGGGAGAAAGAAACAGACAAAATGAGAAGAAACAAAAGAGAGATGAAGGGAGAAAGAGAGAGAGAAAGAGAGAGAGAGTTGCTAATATATTTGTTTAATTTAAGAGTGTCTGCCATTGTAGTCCAGCTGTGTTTGGATATTAAGGAAAAGTTTTTATATTTTCTAATTATATTTTAATATATATTTGTATACTTATACTTTATTTGGCCAAGCGTGGTTAGACACACAAGGAATTCATCTTCGGAATTTGAAAGATTAAAAAGAATTAAATTATTCCAGTTATTTAATGAATTGTTATGAAATTATTATTACACTGATTAAAAATTTATTAAATTTTTATTGGAAAAAGAAACAATTCCCCGCAAACCTCTTATTCTGACAGACAATGAATTGATCCTCATTTCTGATCAATGCAACCCCCGATCAAACTAAAAAAAAAATCTTGGGAAAAAAAAGTTAATTTGTTAAAATTAACTTGGAATTAAGGAGAAACGTTCTAACAGTGAGGACAATTAACCAGTGGAACAGCTTGCCACCAGAAGTTGCAGTTACTCCATCACTTGAGGTTTTTAAGAAGAGACTGGACAGCCATTTGTCTGAAATGATACACAGGGTCTCCTGACTGAGCAGGGGGTGGGACTAGATGACCTCCAAGGTCCCTTCTAACTCTGTTATTCTGTTGAGCTGTAAGTCCTCCATCACTGGAGGTTTTTTTTTTAAGAAGAGGCCAGACAATCATTTGTCTGAAACGGTACACAGGGTCTCCTGTCTGAGCAGGGGGTTGGACTAGATGACCTTCAAGGTCCCTTCCAATTCTTGTTGTTCTGTTTAATTCTAAGTGCTCCATCACTGGAGATTTATTTAAAGAAGAGGCTGGACAATCGTTTGTCTGAAATGCTACATAGGATCTCCTGTCTGAGCAGGGGGTTGGACTAGATCAGGGCTTTTCAACCAGTGGTACCGGTACCGCCTGTGGTCCATTGGCACGGGCAAGTTAAATAAAATAAGTTGGAAGGGACCTTGGAGGTCATCTAGCGCAGGGCTTTTCAACCAGTGGTATGAGTACTACCTGTGGTACATTGATACATTGTGGTCCATGGGCCCCTGGCAGGTGGTACGCGACCATCCTAGAAAAGGGGTAGTGGGGGAGGGGAATGAGCTGAACCGGTGGCAGCACCGCAGAAGCCTGAGCGAGAGACGGCTGGAGCTGCAGGGCTGTCAGGGCTCAGCGGAAGCGCCAGGATCAGTGCCGCTTTCCAGCTGATCGGCGCTTCTTCGGGGCTGTCAGGGCTCAGCGGAAACGCCAGGATCAGCGCCAGGATCCAAATGATCGGTGCTTCTTTGGGGCTGTCAGGGCTCAGCGGAAGCACCAGGATCAGTGCCAGGCTCCAGCTGGATCTCGGCGCTGATCCTGGTGCTTCTGCTGAGCCCAGAAGAAGCGACGATCAGCTGGAATGTTGCAGCCTCTCCAGGGTCTTGTGATTTACGTTCAGATGCTTGGCAACCGATTCATATTTATGACGGTCACAGTGTCCCAGGGTCATGTGAAGGGACCAAAACCTGCTGCAACCACCCAGCAGACGGGGGGGGGGAATAAAAACCAAACACCCCCCCCCACCCCCGCTGCCAATCCTCAACAGAAATGCTCACAACAATGAAAACCTTGGACAGGAGGAAGAGCACCGCCGGGTGGGCAGGCAGGTGTCTTGCTGGGCTGTGGCTTGGGGGGGCACTTTTTTCAGTGCCATTGTAACTTTGAACAGTCACTAAGCGAACTGTTGTAAGTCGAGGACGACCTGTACTTTATCACTTTTTTCCTTTTTTTGGGGGGGGTCATCAAGTTTTTGACCCCTTGCTAGGCGACTGGTGGTCCTCGGATGTTGCCATATCCTAAAAGTGGTACAATGGGTGAAAAGGTTGAAAAGCCCTGGACTAGATGACCTCCAAGGTCCCTTCCAGCTCTAATCTGGTTGAAATCGTCCTTTCCGGGCTAATTCAAAGGCCCCAAAATAAGGTGACCAACCATCCTCCTTTTGGGAGGACAGTCCTCCTTTTGTGAGTTCTGTTCTCCCTCGAAAAGTGTCCTCCTACATGTCCTCCTTTTCGATATTTGAAGACTAATCTGCAGGGCTTTTTTTTTTCTCATAAAATGCTCAGAATGGCATTCCGGCACCTTTTTTTTTTTGATGTTTTTTTTTCAACTTTTGCATGAGCTGTGCTATTCCTCCTATTGCAGTGGTTCTCAACCTGTGGGTCGGGACCCCATTTGGGGTCGAACGACCATTTCACGGGGGTCGCCAAACAAGGCTGTCCGCCATTTCTTCCCCCCTTTTCCTTAGCTGTGCTACTCCCTTTTATTCTATTGGCTTTTGAAAGCCAATAGAATAGACTCTCTTGAATAGAGTCTGATTCTATTGGCTTTCCAAAGCCAATAGGAATTATCCAGGCTGTCTCTGCCCTGCTGAGCCCGCCAAAAGTCCCCTTCTGCAAACGGTGCTGCACCAGTGGAGTAGTCCTCGACTTACGACCGGTTGAGTAGTCCTCGACGTACGACCGGTTGGGGGTCGCGGCATTAAAAAGGTTGAGAACCACTGCCCTATTGGCTTTCGAAAGCCAATAGGAATTGCAGCTGAGCGCGCCAAAACACCCGACGGGCAAACTTTGCACATGTAAGTTGTCTGCAGCACAGGCAAATTGGCAGGAACTTTGCACCTCTTCCTGCTACCCAACTACACCGTCTCCTAGTTCAGGGGTAGGCAACCCAAAACACTCAAAGAGCCACTTGGACCCGTTTCCCACCAAAAACAAAACACCGGGAGCCGCAAAACCCTTTTGATATCTAAAATGAAGATAACACTGCATATATCCTTTTTTACCTTTAATATATATATTGTATGTATGTATGTATGTATGTATGTATGTATGTATGTATGTATATGTGTTTGCGTGTATATATATATATATAAAATAAAGGTAAAAAGGGATATATGCAGTGTTATCTTCATTTTAGATGTCAAAAGGATCTCTCTTTCTCTTTGTCTCTTTCTTTCCTCTCTCTTTCCTCTCCCCCTCTCTCTTTGTTTCTCTTTCCTCTCTTTCTCTCTTTCCTCTCCCTCTTTCTTCTCTTTCCCTCTTGCCTCTTTTTTCTCTCTTTCCTCTCCCCCTTTCTCTCTTTCCTCTCCCCCTTTCTCTTTTTCCTCTTTCTCTTTCCTCTCCCTCTTTCTCTCCCTCTCTTCCTCTTTCTCTCCCTCTTTCTCTCCCTCTCTTCCTCTTTCTCTCCCTCTTTCTCTTTCCTCTCTCTCTCTTTCCTCTTTCTTTCTCTCTTTCCCCTCTCTCTCTTTCCTTTCTCTCTTTCCTCTCTCTCTCCTCTTTCTCTCTTTCCTCTCTCTCTTCTCTCTCTTTCCTCTCTTTCCCTTTCTCTCTTTCTCTTTCCTCTTTCTCTTTCCGCTCTCTCTTTCTCTCTCTCTTTCCTCTCTTTCTCTTTCTCTCTTTTCTCTCTCTCTTCCCCCCCTCCCTCTCCCTCTCCCTCTCTCTCCAGGTGAGGAGAGAGAACGAAAGGCACACAGCGCCGAACGGGCAAGGAGGGCGAGTAGGATGGGAGGTAGAAATTCTGGTGGCGGCGACAGCGGCACAGTGGTGGCCACTGCAGCATTGTTGGGGGTCCCCGCTGCCCCCGGCCCGGCCGCCACCCCCCACCGCGTCCTCAGCCAAACAGATGGGGAGGGGGAGCAGGACCGGAGGCAGAGGCTCCGGTGGCGGCAGCACGGCGGTGGCCACTGCAGCATCATCGGGGTTCCCAGCCGCCGCCCCCGCCGCGTCCTCAGCTGAACGGGCAGGGAGGGGGAGCAGGACGGGAGGCAGTGGCTCCGGTGGCGGCGGCCACTGCAGCATCGTCGGGGGTCCCCGCCGCCCCCGGCCCAGCCATTGTCCCCACTGCATCCTCAGCCGAACGGGCGGGGAGAGCAGGACGGGAGGCAGCGACTCCGGTGGCGGCAGCACGGCAGCGGCCACTGCAGCACTGTCGAGGCTCCCCACTGCCCCCAGCCCAGCCGCCACCCCCCGGCCTGACCGCCGCATCCTCAGCCGAACAGGTGGGGAGTGGGAGCAGGACGGGAGGCAGTGGCTCCGGCGGCGGGCATTGCAGCATCGTCGGGGGTCCCCACCGCCCCCGCCGCATCCTCAGCCACGTCGCCGTCGCAAGAGGAGAGCGCCAAGGCCGGGTGCACCATGGGCAGGGGTTTTTTATTATGCATTTATCATATTATAGTGCAGTGGTTCTCAACCTTTTTAATGCCGCGACCCCCAATCTGTCGTAAATCGAGGACTACTCAACCGGTCGTAAGTCAAGGACTACTCAACTGGTGCAGCACCGTTTGCAGAATGGGACTTTTGGCGGGCTCAGCAGGGCAGAGACAGCCTGGGCAATTCCTATTGGCTTTGGAAAGCCAATAGAATTAGACTCTATTCAAGAGACTCTATTCTATTGGCTTTCAAAAGCCAATAGAATAAAAGGGAGTCGCACAGCTAAGGAAAAGGGGGAAAAAAATGGCAGACTGCGTTGTTTGGCGACCCCCATGAAATGGTCGTTCAACCCCAAATGGGGTCCCGACCCACAAGTTGAGAACCGCTGTTGTAGTGTATGATAAATGTGCAGTGAATAAAATGTTTCTTTTATTTACGATATTTTTTTCTTCCATTTATTTGTGTCCTCCTTTTCATTGTAAAAAGGTTGGTCACCTTACCCCCCAAAAAAAACCCCAGAAGGAGGATGGGGTGTGTGTGTTTTTTTGGGGGGGGCAGGAATGCGACTCAAGGTTCCCGAAGATGATCGTTCTGATGAGTCAGCCTCGTTTCCTCATTTCCATGGCTAATTGTCGGCGGAAACATCTCCCAAGTGGCTGAGAAATTTGTGGTCCAACAAGTTTGCTTCCCCGCCTTTGTGGCTCAGGTGAAGTTGAAAGAAAGCATCGGCAAGATATACTTATCCAGGGAAACTGCACCCAACTCGGCCGAGGAACGCTTCCCACATTTTAAGGATTATTTCGAGGGGCGACCGGGTGTGCCTTGACTTGGAGCGATCCGGACCTTTGATGGAACCGGTCCAGATTTAGCAGAGGGTGGAATTCATATGCTTTTCTCCAGATTCCCCTTTTCGGCTGATGGAGATTCAGTAAGGAAGGTAATATATATAGATACATATATATTTATGGGCCTTTAACCTTTTCCATTTTGGGATTTGATGGTTTGTAATGGCTTTTCTCTCTCTCTCTCTCTCTCTTTAGCTCCCTCTATTTCTTGTCTTTTCTGGACTTTATTTTTAAATGTGGGAGAGATTCAAAGCGGTGAGGAGTTGACTTAGTTCTCAGTCTTGTTTTGTTTTGTTTTAATTTTTACTTTATACTTACCGTGGTTGGAAGATGGCTTGAGTGGTTCTCAACTTGTTCTACCTGATTGAAAGCAAAAGAGCTGAGCGCTTTGCTTTTGAGATGAGAGATTCACGGGGAACTAGACTTAGAAACAGAAATAGGAATATTAGAAATATAGAGAAATAATAGAATTTAGACGAGAGTAGAGCCAGAAGGGACAATAATAATAATAGTAATAATAGTAATAGTAATAATAATAATAATAATAATAATAATAATAAAAAAAAAACAGACAAGCACCTGCAACATAATATCCCAGACTTAACAATTGTCGATAAGAAAGACAAAAAAAGTCTGGATAGTGGATGTGGCAGTGCCTGGAGACAGCAGAATAGACAAGAAAGAACTGGAGAAGATCACAAAATGCAAAGACCTACAAACAGAAATAGAAAGACTGTGGCAAAAGCAAGCAAGGGTAGTACCAATAGTCATAGGCTCCTTGGGTGCAATCCCAAAACAACTGGAGCACCACTTGAACACCATTGGCATTGACAAATTCGCTATTAGTCAATTGCAAAAGGCGGCCTTACTAGGAACTGCTTCCATCCTGCGACGATACCTGTAATACCATCAAACATCCACATCTGCCTATCCCAGGTCCTGGGTAAGGACTCGATAGGTAGACAAAATGCCAAATCCAGTCTGAACATCTGGCTGACTGTGCAATGATCCATAATAATAATAATAATAATAATAATAATAATAATAATAATAATAAATTGGAAGGGACCTTGAAGGTCATCTAGTCCAGCCCCCCGCTCAAGCAGGAGACCCTATACCATTTCAATCCATCAGATTAGAGCTGAAGGGACCTTGGAGGTCTTCTAGTCCAACCCCCTGCTCAAACAGGAGACCCTATACCATCTCAGACAAGTGACTGTCTAGTCTCTTCTTAAAAATCTCCAGTGATGGAGCGCCCATGATTTCTGGACTAGAAATACTAGAAAAAAATAGAAATAATAGCAGTCAAAATAAACAGAAATAATAGAAATATATTGAAATAATAGAAAACGATAGAAATGGAAATAAATATAAAATATATAAAAATAATAGAAATAGAAATATATCAAAATAATAGAAGTAGAAATATGCAGAAATAATAGAAATATATAGAAATAGAGATAATAACAATAACAACAATAACAATAATGAAGTTGGAAGGGACCTTGGAGGTCATCTAGTCCAACCCCCTGCTCAGGCAGGAAACCCTATACCATTTCAGACAAATTTAAGCCAAGTCTTTGACTTACGACCATAAATTTCTGTTGTTAAGTGAGACATTTGTTAAGTGAATTTTGCCCCATTTTATGACCTTTCTTGCCACAGTCGTTAAGTGAATCACTGCAGTTGTTAATTTAATAACACAGTTGCGAAGTGAATCCGGCTTCTTCCCCGTTGACTTTGGTTGACAGAAGGTGGCAAAAGGGGAACACGTGACCCCCGCAACACTACATCGGTCATAAATACGAGTCAGTTGCCAAGCATCCCAATTTGGATCATGTGACCACAGGGATGCTGCAATGGTCGTAAATGTGGAAAACGGTCATGAGTCCCTTTTTTCAGTGCCGTCGTAACTTTGAACAGTCACTAAATGAACTGTTGTAAATTGAGGACTACCAAGCATGTGTGTATGCGTGCATTTATGGGTACTTGGAAGAAATAGAATAGAATAGAATAGAATAGAATAGAATAGAATAGAATAGAATAGAATAGAATAGAATAGAATATATAATATAAAATAGAAGTAGAATAGAATAGTATATATAATATAGAATAGAATATAGAAATAAAAATATAATTAGAATTAGAATATAATAGAACAGAATAAGTAGAGCAATGAAAGAACAAAATAGGAATAGAATAGAATAGAATAGCATAATAATTAGAATAGAATAGAATAGAAAAATGAATAGAATAGAATAGAAAAATGAATAGAATAGCATAATGAATAGAATAGAATAGAATAATGAATAGAATAGCATAATGAATAGAACAGAATAGCATAATGAATAGAATAGCATAATGAATGGAATAGCATAGAATGGAATAGCATAATGAATAGAATAGAATAGAATAGAATAGTGAATAGAATAGAATAGAATATAGAATAGAATAGAAGTAGAATAGAATAGAATATAGAAATAGAAATAGGAATAAAAATAAAAATAGAAATAGAATAGAATATATAGAATATAGAATAGAAGTAGAATAGAATAGTATATAGAATATAGAATAGAAGTAGAATAGAACAGAATATAGAAATAGAAATAGAGTAGAGTAGAGTAGAGTAGAGTAGAGTAGGATAGGATAGGATAGGATAGGATAGAATAGAATAGAATAGAATAGAATAGAATAGAATAGAATAGAATAGAATAGAATAGAATAGAATAGAATAGAACAGAATATAGAAATAGAAATAGAGTAGAGTAGAGTAGAGTAGAGTAGAGTAGAGTAGGATAGGATAGGATAGGATAGGATAGGATAGAATAGAATAGAATAGAATAGAATAGAATAGAATAGAATATATAATATAAAATAGAAGTAGAATAGAATAGTATATATAATATAGAATAGAATATAGAAATAAAAATATAATTAGAATTAGAATATAATAGAACAGAATAAGTAGAGCAATGAAAGAACAAAATAGGAATAGAATAGAATAGCATAATAATTAGAATAGAATAGAATAGCATAATGAATAGAATAGAATAGAATAATGAATAGAATAGCATAATGAATAGAACAGAATAGCATAATGAATAGAATAGCATAATGAATGGAATAGCATAATGAATGGAATAGCATAATGAACAGAATAGAATAGAATAGAATAGTGAATAGAATAGAATAGAATATAGAATAGAATAGAAGTAGAATAGAATAGAATATAGAAATAGAAATAGGAATAAAAATAAAAATAGAAATAGAATAGTATATAGAATATAGAATAGAAGTAGAATAGAACAGAATATAGAAATAGAAATAGAGTAGAGTAGAGTAGAGTAGAGTAGAGTAGAGTAGAGTAGAGTAGAGTAGAGTAGAGTAGAGTAGGATAGGATAGGATAGGATAGGATAGGATAGGATAGGATAGGATAGGATAGGATAACAGAGTTGGAAGGGACCTCGTAGGTCATCTAGTCCAACCCCCCATTAGATTTTGAAAGGTTATTATCACCTCAATTTCCCCAACCTGGAACTTTCCAGGAAGTGGGACTCCAGTTCCCATTCTCCCCACCCTTTGGTGCTCATGGCTGGGGAATTGGTGACTGGAAGGCTAAAAGGATCACCATCATTCTAAGCTGTGTCAGAACCAAAAACAGGAGACGGGGACACCGTTTAGAAATCCCCGGTTAAATCTTTTGTGATCTGCGTGGGCGCCCTTTATTGTGATGCCAACCCGGCTGAGGGAATGAAAGGTTGTCTCTTTTCATGTTAAGTGCGTTTGTCGGCCACAGACAGGGATAAAAGAGCCTGGTCAGTTTTACGGCATGGCTGACATTTTTTTAACCCGCTTGCTTGTCGCCGATTTTTAAGCCGCCCTGCGGACACCTTAGGGAAGATAAATCTGATTTTAAAGCCAAATAAATAAATAAATAGAGGCAGTCCTCGATTTACGACCACAACTGAGCCCAAAATTTCTGTTGTTAAGTGAGGTGTTTGTTAGGTTTAGCCTCATTTTACCCCCTTTCTGAAAGGAATCCACGGAAGTTGCGAAGTTAGTAACAAGGTTATTAAACAAGAGTCTCGCTTCCCCGTTGACTTTGTTTGTCAGAAAGTCGCAAAGGGGGATCACGTGACTCTGGGACACGGGCAACCGTCATAAATATGAGTCCGTGTTTGAGCGTCTGAATTTTGATCACGTGACCGCGGGGATGCGGCAACGGTCGTTAAGTGGGAAAAACGGTCATAAGTCCCTTTTCTCAGTGTCGTCGTGACTTTGAACAGTCACTAAACAAGTTCAGGACTACCTACATTATGGAGTAAACACCTGGTTTAATAAACAATTTTGAGGGGAGGGGAAGTGGATTCACCCCAAAAGTCTGTTAAATCCACATTTACCTCATCTGCCAAATAACATTGTTATGGCAGAAACAACACACGTCTGAATCATGTCGCTGTGGCACAAACACTGTGCAGTGATGTCATTGCCGTCATTTATGTGATTCCTCCAGACACTTTCAGACACAATGGACTTTATTCTTTTTGGGGGGGGGGGCTGTTCAAAGGATGGTCGGTGTTTTTTCACCGGGGTCCTCGGTGCTCTCTGAGCTTGACGGTTTCCTTGCAGACGTTTCATGACCAAACTAGGTAACATCAGCAGGGCTACAAAGGAGGGGGTTTGTAGAGAGGAGGAGGAGGAGGAGGAGGAGGAGGAGGAGGAGGAGGAGGAGGAGGAGGAGGAGGAGGAGGAGGAGGAATACGATGACGACGACAGCTGTGGGGTACTTGGTGCTCTCTGAGCTTGATGGTTTCCTTGCAGACGTTTCCTTGCAGACGTTTCCTAGGTAACATCATCAGGGCTAGGGAGGGTGTTTGTAGGGAGGAGGAGGAGGAGGAGGAGGAGGATGGCGGCTGTGGGGTCCTTGGTGCTCTCTGAACTTGACACTTTCCTTACAGACAATTCATGACCAAACTAAGTAACATCATCAGTGCTCTACTGATGCTAGGATTGATGATGTTACCCAGTTGGGTCATGAAATGTCTTCAAGAAAACCACCAAGCTCAGAGAGCACTAAGGACCCCACACTCCTCCTCCTCCTCCTCCTCCTCCTCCTCCTCCTCCTCCTCCTCCTCCTCTTCCAGTGATGGGATTCAAACACCTGAACAACCGGTTCTCTGCGTGGACGCCGCTTCCGAAAGTCTATTCTGGCACTGGGCCTCCGAGGCTCAAAATGGACTTCCGGAAATGGCATCCATGTACATCCGGTGGGCCGTCCTGGGCCGGGGAGGCCTCCCCCAAGCCTCCGAGGCCCAGAACAGATTTCTGAAAGTGATGTCTATGTACTGCTGGTGGTCCATTCTGGGCCTTGCGAAAAAGGGCTAGGGCTTCAGCCGATTTGCCAAAGTCAACAAAATATTAGCTACCCGTTCCACTGAACCGGTGCAAACCGACTGAATCCCACCACTGCTCTTTTTCTTCTAGCACTGATGATGTTGCCCAGTTGGGTCATGAAATGTCTGCAAGAAAACCACCAAGCTCAGAGACCACCAAGGACTCCACAGTTGTCCTCCTCCTCCTCCTCCTCCTCCTCCAAAAGGATGTCCAATCTCTTCTTAAAAATCTCCAGTGGGCATCAAGGACCCCACAGTTCAAATGTGAGCTATTTTACACTCATCACATCTCTGTGAATGATGCCAGTGTTGAAGGAAATGTCGTGGTTCGGTCCAAGCCAGGAATAAACAACATGGCGACTGCTTTAGAAAGAAGGCTGCAGTTTATTGAAGAGGAGAGCCAAACAGGAAGATGGCTCTGGAAGAAAAGAGAGCGAGCACATGTAGGGAGTGGGTTTTTATACCCTCTGGAGCCTTTTGTTTGGAGTTGTTCCTGTGGCAGGAACGTTGACCTGAGTCTGAGTGTGCCCCTTCGGCATCTGTGGGTTAATCCTATTATGTCCCGTCTTAGAGTCTGGGTGGGGTATGTAGACTTTAGGTATCTTTGTCTTCCTAAGCTTCTAGCTGGGGGCCTCCAACCTTCCTGAATGGATTATCACATCTGCATTTCTACAGAGCTGGTTTCTGCTCTGGGGGGGGGGAGACTTGGGGCTATTAAGAAAAACTGGGCATGCTTTTCTGCCTCTTTAAGATCCTTTGAGGAAATATATTTTTCTGCCCTTTTAATATTTCCTTCTCTTGTGGGGGGGGGGGCTGACTTCAGGTTTTCAATTCCCACGATCCTTTATCATTGCTCATCTCAGATCGGGAAGAGGGGAACTGAAATCCATGTCCTGGTTGAGGGCTACCTGCAAACCCATCCGTGGTGGCAGACTGAGGAAGTGATCCTGCACCAAACCGCAACTAGGCCTAACCTCCCTTGAACTCGCTCGCAGTGGTGCAATCCTGGAGAGAGCTAGGAAAGAGTATCAAGAGGAGCTTACGGGAGTGTTCACAGGATCAAGCCATTTGTGTGGGAGGTAGGAGTGACCCAGCATTTCCACAGTGATCTTATGAAACCGTGGAAATAGACCAGAACAGAATCAGAGAGCTGGAAGGGGCCTTGGAGGTCATCTAGTCCAACCCCTTGCTCGAGCAGGAGACCCTATATACTATTTCAGACAAGCAGTTCTCCAATCTCTTCTTAAACGCCTCCAGTGATGGAGCATTCACCGCTTCTGGTGGCAAGTTGTTCCACTGGTTAATTCTCCTGACTGTCAGGAAGTTTCTCCTTAGTTTCAGGTTGTTTCTCTCCTTGATGAGTTTCCACCCATTGCTTCTCGTCCTGCCTTCAGGCGCTTTGGAGAAAAGCTTGACTCCCTCTTCTTTGGGGCAGCCCCTGAGATAGTGGAAGGCGGCTATCATGTCCCCCCTGGTCCTTCTCTTCATTCAACTAGACCAGTGGTTCTCAACCTTTTTAATGCTGCGACCCCCAACCGGTCGTAAGTCGAGGACTACTCAACCGGTCGTAAGTCGAGGACTACTCAACGGGTGCAGCACCGTTTGCAGAATGGGACTTTTGGCGGGCTCAGCAGGGCAGAGACAGCCTGGACAATTCCTATTGGCGTTTGAAAGCCAATAGAATTAGACTCTATTCAAGAGAGTCTATTCTATTGGCTTTCAAAAGCCAATAGAATAAAAGGGAGTAGCACAGCTAAGGAAAAGGGGGAAAAAATGGCGGGCTGCGTTGTTTGGCGACCCCCGTGAAATGGTCGTTCGACCCCAAATGGGGTCCCGACCCCACAGGTTGAGAACCACTGCACTAGACATATCCAAATTCCTACAACCGTTCTTCGTATGTTTCAGCCTTCGATGCCTTAACCAGTAACATCATCAGGGCTAGTCTGGTGGCTTTCTTGCAGAAATTTCATGACCCAACTAGGTAACATCATCAGGGCTAGAAGGGAGGAGGAGGAGGAGGAGGAGGAGGAGGAAGAAGACGAAGATGAAGACTGTGGGATCCTTAGTGCTCTCTGAACTAGGTGGTTGTCTTGCAGACATTTCATGACACAACTAGGTAACATCATCAGGGCTAGAAGGGGGGAGGAGGAGGAGGAGGAGGAGTCCTTGCTGCTCTTTGAGTTTGGTGGCTTTCTTGCAGATGTTTCATGACCCAACTAGGGAACATCATCAGTGTTAGAGAGGAGGAGGAGGAGGAGGAGGAGGAGGAGGAGGAGGAGGAGGAAGAGGACTGTGGAGTCCTTGCTGCTCTCCGAGCTGGGTGGCTTTCTTGCAGACGTTTCATGACCCAACTAGGTAACCGCATCAGTGCTAGTAATGAAGCGTCTGCCAGGAAAACAACCAAGCTCAGAGGCCACCAAGGACCCCTCAGATACTCAGATGCTGGGATGTGTCTCCACCAGCAAAGATCGGAATGGTGCTGCTTCCTGTGTCCCTCTCGGTACTGAAAGTTGGACTCGAAGAACGAGAAATCCACACCTTCTTCGATGTGATGGGAGTCCTCCATTTCCGAGCACAGTGGGGGCCAGAGTTTTCGTTGCTAAGCAGAGTGGTTATCAAGTGGGGAGGAAGAGCATGGGTGGTTTTGAGCTTTGGTGTTGGAGAAGATTCCTGAGCAGACCGTGGGCAACTAAGAAAACAAACATCAAATAAATCAAACCCCTCCTTTCCTCTTTCCCTGCCCTTCCCTACTCTTTCCCCCTTTCCTTTCTCATTTCCCTTTCCTCTTCCCTTCCTTTCTTTTCCTTTCTCTTCCTTTCCTTTCTCTTCTCTATTCCTTTCCTTTCTTTCCCTTTTTTCCTTCTCCTTTATTTTCCCCTCTTCCTTCATCTCCCTTCCCTTTCCTTTCCTTCTACTTTCTTTCCTTCCCTTCCCTATTCCTTTCCTTTCCTTTCCTTCTATTTCCTTCCCTTCCCTCTTCCTTTCCTTTCCTTTCCTGTCCCTTTCCTTCCCTCTTCCTTCCCTTCCTTTCCTTCTACTTCCTTTCTCTTCCCTTCCCTTCCCTTCCTTTCCTTTCCCTTCCTTTCCTTTCCTTTCCTTCTTCTTCCTTTCCTTCTATTTCCTTCCCTTCCCTCTTCCTTTCCTTTCCCTTTCCTTCCCTCTTCCTTTCCTTCCTTCTACTTCCTTCCCTTCCCTTCCTTTCCTTCTACTTCCTTTCTCTTCCCTTCCCTTCCCTTCCTTTCCTTTCCCTTCCTTTCCTTTCCTTCTTCTTCCTTTCCTTCTATTTCCTTCCCTTTCCTCTTCCTTTCCTTTCCCTTTCCTTCCCTCTTCCTTTCCTTCCTTCTACTTCCTTCCCTTCCCTTCCTTTCCTTCTACTTCCTTTCTCTTCCCTTCCTTTCATTTCCTTTCCTTTCCTTCTACTTCCCTTATTTTCCTTCTACTTCCTTTCCTTTCCTTTCCTTTCCTTCTACTTCCTTTCCTTTTCTTTCCTCTTTCCCGTTTCTCCTTTCCTTCCACCCATCTCAAAGCAGGCCGGCTGGAGAATTATGGGAGTGGATGTCCACAAAGTCTTAAAGTATTTGAGGTTGAGAAACACCATCTTATTTTATTGGACTGCCTATTCTTATTAAGCCACGCTTTGTTTATATGAGATAATCCTGTCAATTTGTTTGTTTTTAAACAGGATTCATTGTGATTCTTATGATGAGATATAAACGTGTGTGAGCTAAAGTTAAATCATCCAGTCATGCCTCGCTTTTATTAGCCACACATTCTTTCTGCCTTGTTGATGAGGTGGTTGTGCAAACTGAGGTCAGGTTGCTGTAAAAATACACAAAGGGCGTGAAATATAATTTGATTTCTCTGGATCAGCCAAATTCCTCTTTTCAGCTTGGGAGGCAATTTGTATTAATTAAGTAATTTGTGGATCTATATTCGCCCACCCCTAAGATCCTCGGGGGGGACCACTTTGGATAATTTTTGGAATAATGAGGTGATTAGAATGGCTTGGGGAGGTAATTGAATTTTTAGAGGAAGTGCAAACCTGAAATTTGCAAATTTTAATTCACCCACAAAGGAGAATATTTGTAGCTTTGTAGCCCTGGGTGCCTTCTGAGCTTGGTGGTTTTCTTGCAGATATTTGATTAACCAATTTAGGGAACCCCAAAGGTGCTTCTTTCAGGAGGCCACTGGCCTTCCTGGTGTTTCTTTTGAAGTCATTTCGCTTCTCATCCAAGAAGCTTCTCCAGTTCTGACTAGATAGCTGTATAAGGAATTTTTTCGATTTTTTTTTGTTTTATTGTGCATAAAATAAATAAATAAAGGTGATTCTTGTCCCCGTGAATTGCATATGGCTCCTGACTTTTATTCTTTCCTTTGCTTGAATGCTCCAAAAAGATATTTAATAATAATAATAATAATAATAATAATAATAACAATAATAATAATAAAGTTGGAAGGGACCTTGGAGGTCATTGAGTCCAACCCACTGCTCGGGCAGGAAACCCTACACCAGTGGCGGCAAACCTGTGGCACGGGTGCCAGAGGCGGCACTCAGAGCCCTCTCTGTGGGCACACGCACCGTCACCCCAGTCCTAGGCCTTCAGCTGGGTTTTATAAAACCTTTTCGCTTTAGGCCTCCGCTGCCATGTACAAAAAAAAAAGGTTCAATCAATCAGTCAATTTCAACTTCTCGCAGGGAAAAAAAAAGATCTTGCAAAGTTGGAATTGATTGAACTTTTTAGTCCCACCCAGTCTGCTGTTACCACTGCAGCCACACCCATCCAATGGGCCACGCTCACCCAATGAGCCACACCCACCCAATGGGCCAAACCCGCCAGACACCTGACGATGCATAAGTGGGTTTTGGGTTGCAGTTTGGGCACTCGGTCTCTAAAAGGTTCGCCATCACTGCCCTACACCATTTCGGACAAATGGCTGTCCAGTCTTTTCTTAAAAACTTCCAGTGTTGGAGCTTTCACCGCTTCTGGAGGCAAGGAGTTCCACTGATTAATTGTTCTCACTGTCAGGAAGTTTCTCCTTAATTCCAGGTTGCTTCTCTCTTTGGTTAGTTTCCATCCGTTGCTTCTTGTCTGGCCTTCTGGTGCTTTGGAGAATAGCTTGACTCCCTCTTCTTTGGGGCAGCCCCTGAGATACTGGAAGGCTGCTATCATGTCCCCCCTCGTCCTTCTCTTCGTTAAACTAGACAGACCCAATTCCAGCAGCCGTTCCTTATATGTTTTAGCCTCCAGGCCCCTGATCATCTTTGTTGCTCTTCTCTGCACTCTTTCTAGAGTCTCAGCAGAGTTTAGGGGATTTCAGTGTCGGTGTTCTGTTTATAAAGGATTCGGGTGTGGGTGTGTCGAGTGAGGGTCTTGTGATGGGTCTTGTGGTAGGTCAGGTGTGAGTCATTAGTGGGAGGCTTGTGATGGGTCTTGTGATGGGGAAGTTACATCAGATCAGGATCATTGGGAGGTGAAGTGCTTATGGCAATGGGGGATTGCGCAGGATGGTAGACATCCCCAATTCCAGCAACCGTTCCTTATATGCTTTAGCCTCCAGTCCCCTAATCACCTTTGTTGCTCTTCTCTGCACTCTTTCTAGAGTCTCAGCAATTAAAATTAGTTCAGTTTTAATATAAAGTGCCCCGAGCCATTTAAGGAAGAGCAGGTTGGACATGAAATGAAATAAACGAGGACGGCCACAATAAAATCAGCAGCATTTTCATAACCTGTTGAGTTTCTTTATTTTGATTGAATCACATTATCAGGGTATCTGTCCACAGAGAAAGATCAAAGGAATCAAGATGGCACCCATGTTGGTGCAACTAAAGCTTTGATGACATCGTTGCGGAGGCCATCTTGATCTGTTTGACTGTTCCATGCGGACCCATCTGGACTGTGCCGTTATGTGGGCGAATTTGAGCATGATATTATGAATAGAGACCATTTGGTGCAATGGTTAAGGTGCCGGCCTAAAAACTAGGAGAGGGTGTGTTCTAGTCCCGCCTTAGGCAGGAAAGCTGGCTGGGTGACTTTGAGCCAATCAGCAGGAGACGGTGAGTTCTAGTCCTGCCTTAGGCAGCAAAGCTGGCAGGGTGACTTTGGGCCTATCACCAGGTGACAGAGAATTCTAGTCCCAACCTAAGCATGAAAGCTAGGTGGGTAATTTGGGGCCAATCTTCAGGAAATGAAGCTCTAGTCCAGCTGGGTGACTTTGGGCCAATCACCAGAAGACAGTGAGTTCTAGTCCCGCTTTAGCCATGAAACCTAGCTGCCTGACTTTGGGCCCATCACCAGGAGACTGGGAGTTCTAGTCCAGCTGGGTAACTTTGGGCCGATCACCAGGAGACTGGGAGTTCTAGTCCTGCTTTAGCCTGAAAACCAGCTGCCTGACTTTGGGACCATCACCAGGAGACTGGGAATTCTAGTCCAGCTGGGTATCTTTGGGCCAATCACCAGGAGACTGGGAATTCTAGTCCAGCTGGGTGACTTTGGGCCAATCACCAGGAGACGATGAGTTCTAGTCCCGCTTTAGCCATGAAAGCTAGCTGCCTGACTTTGGGACAATCACCAGGAGACTGGGAGTTCTAGTCCAGCTGGGTGACTTTGGGCCCATCACCCGGAGACGGTGAGTTCTAGTCCCGCTTTAGCCATGAAAGCTAGCTGCCTGACTTTGGGATCAATCACCAGGAGACGGTGAGTTCTAGTCCCGCCTTAGGCATGAAAAATCAGATGAGTGGTTTTGGACCAGTCAATCTCTCTCAGTTCAGCCCGCCTCAGAGGGGAAAATAGATGGATTAGCTATATTCACCCCTCTGAATAACCGATAAAGGAATAAAGGTAGGGGTTCAAAAAAAAATCTATTAAATTCAATCCGATCCAATTCAATTCAATTCATGAGCAGAAGACCTGCCGGCCATGGTAACTAACCGAGTTTCCTTTCATCTAGATTAGAACGATGATCAAAGACATCAAGGAGATGGTCCCTCTTATGGGGACCAAGAAGCTGAGTCCTCAGGAGACTGCGGCGGCGGCTGGCCAGGATAAGAGGACAGCCGAAGGTACTCCCACCAAGAAGAGGTAAGTGACCCATTTCTTGGCAGATGTTACAGCTGCCGTGCAAAGCTGGAGATTCCACAAACTGTCTTGATCAGTGGTTCTCAACCTTTTTAATACCGAGACCCCCAACCGGTCGTAAGTCGAGGACTACTCAACCGGTCGTAAGTCGAGGACTACTCAACTGGTGCAGCACCGTTTGCAGAATGGGACTTTTGGTGGGCTCAGCAGGGCAGAGACAGCCTGGACAATTCCTATTGGCTTTTGGAAGCCAATAGAATTAGACTCTATTCAAGAGAGTCTATTCTATTGGCTTTCAAAAGCCAATAGAAGAAAAGGGAGTAGCACAGCTAAGGAAAAGGGGGGGAAAATGGCGGACTGCGTTGTTTGGCGACCCCCGTGAAATGGTCGCTCGACCCCAAATGGGGTCCTGACCCAGAGGTTGAGAACCACTGGTCTTGATGAAAGGATACAGCTGGATTATCACAGTCGACCTATTTCTGTACCTTGCATAATGGGGAGAGTGAAGGAGTTTTGGATCATGGGGAGCATCAAAACCATTTAAGTGGCTCAGTTAGAGTAGGAGGAGAGTCAAATTAATTTAGAGTATGAAAAAAAATCAGGAGTCTGGTAGCCCCTTTTTAAAAAAAAAAATAAACCAGTTTTATTTCAGCTACCAGAATCCTGAGTTTTCAACCTGGTCCATTCCATATATCAGTGTTTCTCAATCTGGACAAGTTTTAAGATGGGTGGATGTCAACTCCCAGAATTCCCCAGCCAGCATGCTTCAGGATGGGTGGACTTCCACTCCCAGAATCCCCCAGCCAGCATGCTTCAGGATGGGTGGACTTCCATTCCCAGAATCCGCCAGCCAGCATGCTTTAAGAGGGGTGGGCTTCCACTCCCAGAATTCCCCAGCCAGCATGCTTTAAGAGGGGTGGACTTCCATTCCCAGAATTCCCCAGACAGCATGCTTCAAGAGGGATGGATTTCCACTCCCAGAATCCCCCAGCCAGCCTGCTTTAAGAAGGGTGGATTTCCATTCCCAGAATTCCCCAATGAGCATGCTTTAAGAGGGATGGATTTCCACTCCCAGAATCCCCCAGCCAGCCTGCTTTAAGATAGGTGGACATCAACTCCCAGAATTCCCCAGCCAGCAGGCTTCAAGAGGGGTGGATTTCCACTCCCCGAGTTCCCCAGCCAGCATGCTTTAAGAGGGGTGGACTTCCACTCCCAGAATCCCCCAGCCAGCCTGCTTTAAGAAGGGTGGATTTCCACTCCCAGAATTCCAAAGCCAGTATGCTTTAAGAGAGGTGGACTTCCACTCCCAAAATCCCCCAGCCAGCATGCTTTAAGAGGGGTGGATTTCCATTCCCAGAATCCCCCAGCCAGCCTGCTTTAAGAAGGGTGGATTTCCACTCCCAGAATCCCCCAGCCAGCCTGCTTTAAGAGGGGTGGTCTTCTGTTCTGGCTGCAGAAGTCCATGTCTGAAGGACAAAGGCATAGAAAGCCAAAATGGTGAAGAAAGGAACAGACAGCAAGGGACACCTCTGCAAAGAAGCTGAAGAAACAGTGGACTGCCTGCTAAGCTGCTGCAAGAAGATCGCCCGGACTGACTACAAACAGCGGCATGACAAAGATGCAACAATGGTGCATTGGAAGATCTGCAAGAAACACCGTTTGCCTGCAAACAAGAACTGGTGGGACCATAGAATCCAGAAAGTCATAGAAAATAAAGAATTCGGAAGCTCTGAGGCTTCAGAATTCAAACCGACAGGCACCTGCCACACAACACCCCAGATTTAACAATTGTTTGTAAGAAAGACAACAAAAAAAAGTCTGGATAGTGAACGTGGCAGTGCCTGGAGACAGTAGGATAGAACCGGAGAAGGTAACAAAATACAAAAAACAACAACAACCTGCAAACAGAAATAGAATGACTATGTCAAAAGAAAGCAGAGATAATCCCTATAGGCATAGGTGCCTTGGGTGCAATCCCAAAACCTCTGGAGCACCATCGGTCTTGACAAAATCTCCGTCAGTCAATTGCAAAAGGCAGCTTTACTTGGGAGAGCTGAAACCCTGTGATGAAACTTTTACCACCGTCAAAACATCCACATCTGCCCGTCCCAGGACCTTGGAAAGGACTCCATAAGTGGATAAAAATGCCAAATCCAGTCTGAACATCTGGCTGACTATGCAAAGAACCACAATAAGCCAAACATCTGGGGCACCCCTTAAAACACTCTCGGCATTGACAAATTCTCCAGCAGTCAATTGCGAAAGGCAGCTTGATTGGGAACGGCTGACATCCTGTAACAATACCTCTAAACACCACCAAACATCCACATCTGTCTATCCCGGGTCCTTGGGAAGGACTCCATAGATGGATAAAAATGCCAAATCCAGTCTGAACATCTGGCTGACTATGCAATGAACGGTCCTCATCATAACAAATTACCCTCCGTCAATTTCCAAAGGCAGCTTGACTTGGAATAATTCTGCAACCAGACCTGTATTATTAAACAAGAACATCTGTCCATCCCAGGTCCTTGGGAAGGACTCCATAGGTGGAGAAAAATGCCAAATCCTGAACATCTGCCTGACTATGCAAAGAACCATAATAAGCCAAACATCTGCAGCACCCCTTAAAACACATCGGCACTGACAAATTCACCAGCAGTCACTTGCAAAAGGCAGCTTGATTGGGAACGGCTGACATCCTGTAACAATACCTCTGCACACCACCAAACGTCCACATCTATCTATCCCAGGTCTTTGGGAAGGGCTCTATAGGTCAGACATGTCAAACACAAGGCACGGGGGCCGGATGCGGCTCGCGAAGTGCTTTCATGTGGCCCGCGAAGCCATCTTGGAAACAGTGAGGGAACAGCCCCCGCTGCCTTGGCCCTGGCCCAGGCCGACCGGGAGCCAATGTACAATTTTGTGGTGACCATCTATGCTGAAATGCATTTAGTCTTAGCTCCATAAGCCCCCCCACCCCCCGCATGGCCTGAGAGGAACAGTGAGGCTCCTCCAGTGGACCATGCCTTGGCGCTTGCCCCGGTCCCACCCCCTTCTGCAAGAGACCCTCAGATCTATCCCACTTCTGCCCAGGCCCCCACAGGCACCCTTGACGTGAACGATGTAGAGCTGGCCATGCCCACCCAGTAGGCCACACTCACTCCATCCACACCCACCCAGAAGGCCCCACCCAACCTGCACACACCCACCCAGCCCCCCGAGGGCAACCACAATGCTGATGCGGCCCTCAATGAAATTGACTTTTGACACCCCTGCTATAGGTGGAGAAAAATGCCAAATCCCATCTCAACATCTGGCTGACTGGGCGACCGACCCTAATAATAATTGCTTGACAACAAAACAGTTAGATTTTTCTGTAGCTGTAATGAGGAGGCCCTACCTAGAGAAAATTTATCCGTGTGGTTGCTAAGATTCAACACCAGCTCAACCGCACATACAGGTTGTCTTCGACTTACATCCGTCACGGCACTTGGACACTTTGGTTGCAAGCCTCGACGGTCGCAAGTTGAAGCGTTCCCCAGGACCGATCGGATTTTATGACCTGGTTTTTAGGACTGTTCATTAAGCAAACACAGCGGGTCAAAAAAACTGAAATAATTTCCTGTCAGTGAGAACAATTAACCAGTGGAACAACCAATGCTCAATAGTAGTAACTGTGAGAGGGATCTCGGAGTCCTAGTGGATGATCCCTTAAATATGAGCCAGCCGTGTGCTGCAGCTGTCAAAAAGGCCAACACAGTGCTGGGCTGCATTAACAGAGGGAGAGAATCAAGATCACGGGAAGTGTAAGATGCTAAGAAAAAGACACAGGCATGTGTTGAGCAGAGGTTTGAAGCTGCAGGACACAGCTTCACAAACTCTGAGTGTATTGCTTCTTATATACTTGTTACATACACCAGCTTTACCATTAGATGCTGACAAAGGTTTCTTCATTGGAAAATGTCTTCATGTAAGCAACTATTTTCTAGTAACACATTACATGGTCAAAGACCAGGTAAAGAGCAAACAGGAGAAGGAACTAACAAAGGCAGGAAAAGATAGGAGAAGGAACTTAAGCATATTATCTGTTTAGGTAGGTGAGGCATTAAGTCAAAAGGGTAGGACCTTCTAGCTGCTTCACTAGGACAAAGGGTATCAAAAGGTTATGAGGTTTGTGGGGGGGAAAGCACGGCAGTTTGCTGCGCATGCATTTTTCCCCACAGTGAAGGGTTAATACCACTTTACAAGGCCTTGGTAAGGCCACACTTGGAATGCTGCATCCAGTTTGGGTCACCACGATGTAAAAAAGATGCTGAGACTCTAGAAAGAGTGAAGAGAAGAGCAACAAAGATGATTAGGGGACTGGAGGCTACAACATACAAGGAACAGTTGCTGTAATTGGGTCTGTCTAGTTTAATGAAGAGAAGGATGAGGGGGGACATGATAGCAGCCTTCCAATATCTCAGGGGCTGCCCCAA
Source organism: Crotalus adamanteus (assembly GCA_039797435.1). Lineage (NCBI taxonomy): Eukaryota > Metazoa > Chordata > Lepidosauria > Squamata > Viperidae > Crotalus > Crotalus adamanteus. The sequence continues at coordinate 355,388,560 of CM077918.1, read as the reverse complement.
AGAAGAGGGAGTCAAGCTATTCTCCAAAACACCTGAAGGCAGGACAAGAAGCGACGGATGGAAACTAATCAAGGAGAGAAGCAACCTGGAACTAAGGAGAAACTTCCTGACAGTGAGGACAATTAACCAGTGGAACAACCCGCCTCCAGAAGCGGTGAATGCTCCAACACTGGAAGTTTTTAAGAAGAGTCTGGACAGCCATTTGTCTGAAATGGTATAGGGTTTCCTGCCTGAGAAGGGGGTTGGACTCCAAGATCCTTTCCAGCTTTATCATTATGGATCATCGCACAGTCAGCCAGATGTTCAGACTGGATTTGGCATTTTGTCTACCTCTCGAATCCTTACCCAGGACCTGGGATAGGCAGATGTGGATGTTTGATGGTATTACAGGTATCGTCGCAGGATGGAAGCAGTTCCTAGTAAGGCCCCCTTTTGCAATTGACTAATAGCAAATTTGTCAATGCCAATGGTGTTCAAGTGGTGCTCCAGTTGTTTTGGGATTGCACCCAAGGAGCCTATGACTATTGGTACCACCCTTGCTTGCTTTTGCCACAGTCTTTCTATTTCTATTTGTAGGTCTTTGTATTTTGTTATCTTCTCCAGTTCTTTCTCTTCTATTCTGCTGTCTCCAGGCACTGCCATGTCCACTATCCAGACTTTTTTGTCTTTCTTATCGACAGTTGTTAAGTCTGGGGTGTTATGTTGCAGGTGCTTGTCTGTTTGAATTCTGAAGTCCCAGAGCAGTTTAATTTTATCATTTTCTATGACTTTCTCTATTTTATGATCCCACCAGTTTTTGCTTACAGGCAAATGATATTTTTTGCAGATCTTCCAATGCACCATTGTTGCTACTTTGTCATGCCGCTGCTTGTAGTCAGTCTGTGCAATCTTTTTGCAACAGCTTACCAAGTGGTCCACTGTTTCGTCAGCTTCTTTGAATAGGCGGCACTTACTGTCTGTTGCTGTCTTCTCAATTTTGACTTTATATGCATTTGTCCTTAAGGCTTGGTCTTGTGCAGCCAGAATTAGTCCCTCGGTCTCTTTCTTCAATTTTCCTGCTCTTAGCCATTGCCAGGTCTTGTTATTATCTGCTTTCCCAGCTATTTTTTTCATGTATTGGCCATGTAGTGCTTTGTCTTCCCATGCCTCTATTCTGTTCTTCATTTGGTCTTTCTTGTAGGCCAGTTTGGTCTCTCCAATAGTCAGCAAGCCTTCCTGATATACTAATTTCAGTGCATCTTCATCATTGTTCTTCAGATATTCTTCCAAAGCCATTTTTTCTTCTTCAACCATCTGATGTACTTGTAGCATTCCACGCCCACCTATTTGCCTTGGTAGATAAAGTCTGTCAATGTCACTGCGTGGATGAAGGGCATGATTCATTGTCATTATTTTTCTGGTCTGCCTATCCATTGCTTTTAGTTTTGCTTGAGTCCAGTCCACTATTCCAGCTGTGTACCTAATAACTGGAATTGCCCAGGTGTTGATTGCCTTTATGGTATTTCCTCCATTGAGTTTGGACTTTAAGATCTTCTTCACTCTCTTGATGTATTCACCTCTAATTTTTTTCTTGACTTCAGTGTGCTTGATGTTGTCAGCTTGAAGGATACCCAAGTATTTGTAGTACTCTTCCTCATCCAGACTCTTAATGTTATTTTCGTGGGGCATCTTGATTCCTTCAGTTTTCACTACTTTTCCTTGTTTGATAGTAAGTGTGGCACATGTGTCCAAGCCAAACTCCATAACAATATCTTGGCTATATATACGGACAGTGTTGAGCAGCGATTCTATTTCAGAGGGTGTTTTTCCATACAGCTTCAGATCATCCATGTAAAGGAGATGGGATAGTCTGGTAGATGTTTTTGATGTTTGATAGCCATGTCCTGAGTTATTCAGTATTGTTGACGGAGGAAACAGTGCAATAACAAATAGTAATGATGACAATGAATCTCCTTGAAATATTCCTCTCTTGATATTAACCTCTTCCAGCTTCTCACCATTGATCTGCAACTGTGTCTTCCATTGTGCCATTGATCTTTGCACAAATTTTCTGATGTTTCTGTTATAACTCCTGTTATTTCTAGGCACTTTATTATCCAATCATGTGGCAGAGAGTCAAATGCCTTTTTGTAGTCAATCCATGCCACATTCAGGTTGGTCTTCCTTTTCTTGCAGTTTTCCAAGATCATTTTGTCTATTAGGAGTTGATCTTTTGTTCCTCTCTTATTGGGGCGGTTTCCTTTCTGCTCAGGTGGAAAGAGATTGTTTTCAACTAGATGCTGTTGTACTGCATCAGCTACCACACCAGTTGTTGTTGTTGTTATTATTATTATTATTATTATTATTATTATGGATCATCACACAGTCAGCCAGATGTTCAGACTGGATTTGGCATTTCTGTCTACCTATCGAGTCCTTACCCAGGACCTGGGATAGGCAGATGTGGATGTTTGATGGTATTACAGATCTCGTCACAAGATGGAAGCTTATTACTACTACTACTACTACTACTACTACTACTACTACTACTACTACTACTACTACTACTACTTCTACTACTTCTACTACTTCTACTACTACTACTACTACTACTACTACTACTATTAAATATCCAAAGGAGGGAAAGAAAAAGCAGGAGAATCCCCATCCTCGTTATTATGGTCATCAGCATCGCCAAAATCCTAGAGAATTATTATTACACAATCAGAATTATTAACATGCAGTCTAGCCTTTTTGCGGTCAAATAAAAGGTAGTCCTCGACTTACGACTGAGCCCCCAATTTCCATTGCCAAAGCAAGATCGTTGTTAATTGAGTTTTGCACCATTTTACGACCTTTCTTGCCACCTGTGTTAAGTGAATCACTAAAGTTGCTAAATTAGTGACCCGGTTGTTAAGTGAATCTGGCTTCCCCCCCCCCCATCGGCTTTGCTTGTCAGTCGGTCGCAAAAGTGGATCCCGTGACCCCCCAGCACTGCAACCGTCATAAATGCGAATCAGTTGCCAAGCGGCTGAAGGTTGATCACGTGACCTGGGGGATGCTGCAAGGGTGTAAAAGTGTGAAAAACGTTCATAAGTCACTTGTTTTTTCCAGCGCCCTTGTGACTTCAAACCTTCCTTAAACAAATGATCGTAAGTTGAGGACTGCCTTGTAACCTTGATTTCTAAAATAAAGTGCATCTGGAAAACTTATTCCTAAGGATATGCTTGCAGCATACAAAGTAAGCAGCAAAGAGAAAACACACTTCAGGCAGTCCTTGACTTACGACAGTCCATTTAGTGACCGTTGAAAATTGCAACACTGAAAAAAGGGAATAATGATGATGATGATGATGATGATGATGATGATGATGATGATGATAATAATAATAAAGTTGGAAGGGACCTTGGAGATCATCTAGTCCAACCCTCTGCTCAGGCAGGAAATCCTATACCATTTCAGACAAAGGGCTGTCCAGTTTCTTCTTTAAAACTTCCAGTGTTGGAGCATTCACCGCTTCTAGAGGCAGGTTGTTCCACGGGTTAATTGTTCTCACTGTCAGGAAGTTTCTGCTTAGTTCCAGGTTGCTTCTCTCCTTGATAAGTTTCCATCCGTTGCTTCTTGTCCTGCCTCCAGGTGCTTTGGAGAATAGCTTGACTCCTTCTTCTTTGGGGCAGCCCCTGAGATACAGGAAGACTGCTATCATGTCCCCCCTCGTCCTTCTCTTCATTAAACTGGACATACCCAATTCCAGCCACTGTTCCTTGTATGTTTTAGCCTCCAGTCCCCTAATCATCTTTGATGCTCTTCTCTGTACTCTTTCTAGAGCAGTGGTTCTCAACCTTTTTAATGCCGCGACCCCCAACCGGTTGTAAGTAGAGGACTACTGAACCGGTCGTAATCGAGGACTATTCAACTGGTGCAGCACTGTTTGCAGAATGGGACTTTTGGCGGGCTCAGCAGGGCAGAGACAGCCTGGACAATTCCTATTGGTTTTTGAAAGCCAATAGAATTAGACTCTATTCAAGAGAGTCTATTCTATTGGCTTTCAAAAGCCAATAGAATAAAAGGGAGTAGCACAGCTAAGGAAAAGGGGGAAAAAAATGGCGGACTGCGTTGTTTGGCGACCCCCGTGAAATGGTTCTTCGACCCCAAATGGGGTCCCGACCCACAGGTTGAGAATTACTGTTCTAGAGTCTCAACATCTTTTTTACATCGTGGTGACCAAAACTGGATGCCATATTCCAAGTGTGGCCTTCCCAAGGCCTTGTAAAGTGGTATTATGCATTATGACTGTTTTTCACCCTTAGGACCGTTGCAGCATTCCCCAGGATCACATGAAAATTCAGATGCTTGGCAACCCGACTCGTATTTATGACGGTCGCAGTGTCCCGGGGTCATGGGATCCCCTTTTGCGACTTTCCGACAAGCAAAGTCGATGGGGAAACCAGATTCACTTCACATGCAGGTTGCTGACTTATCAACTGAAGTGATTCACTTAATAACCGTGGCAAGAAAGGTCGTAAAGCGGGACAGGACTCCCTGAACCAACGTCTCACTTAATAACAAGTCATTTCGGGATCCATTGTGGTCGTAAGTTGAGGACTACCTGTACAGCTAGAATCTATTGGCATATTCTTCCCAAACACTTTGCTCTGCGGGTTTTTTTTAAAAAAACAAAATTGTTTTTTTTTTCAAAATAATTTTTATTAAATTTTGAAATTTTACAAAAACAAAACAATCTTCCCCCCAACCTCCCCAACCCTCCCATTCCCTCCCCGACCTTCCCAGAGCTGGATATAGGCTTAATTAAAATTTCATCAAAAAATCTTAAGAAAAGATATAAACCATAAGTGAATCTAACATTAGTTAGAAATCTAGATGCATTAATTAGAAAAACTATAAAATAATTAACAATAATATATATATATATATATAAACATGAATACAAAAAATAAATGTTTAGAAAGGAAAAGAATAAAAAAAAAGAAAAGGAAAAAAGAACAAAAAAAGAAAAAAAAACAAAATATTCCATTTTAAATACAAATTATTAAAAAACTAAATAATATTTTTTTATATCCAACTTATGTTGTATAAAATCTATCCATTTTTTCCATACCGCGACATACTTCTGTTGCAAAACAAAATTGTTTTTAATGTATTTTGATTACCCTCTTGCCCGATCTAGGCAGGTTTATTTGCCAGGGAACTTCCGGCGTTGGCACAAAACGTCGAATCGCCAAGGGCAAGCTTCCCGACCTGGGTGTGCCATCCAACATTTCTCTAGTACGCAGGAGCAAGTTGATTAAATTGCAGAAATGCTGCAAGGCTTTAATTGTTGCAGGTGCTTCCAAGTCTGTTCTGGAATTCTGAGCTGAGATGCAGCTTTGGTTTGTTGTTTTAGAGCCAGGATCTGCCACCTTGGCCACTTTAAGACTTGTGGATTCCACTCCCAGAATTCCCCAGCCAGCATGCTTTAAGAGGGGTGGACTTCCACTCCCAGAATCCCCCAGCCAGCCTGCTTTAAGAGGGGAGGACTTCCACTCCAAGAATCCCCAGCCAGCATGCTTTAAGAGGGGTGGGCTTCCACTCCCAGAATCCCCTAGCCAGCCTGCTTTAAGAGGGGTGGGCTTCCACTCCCAGAATTCCCCAGTCAGCAGGCTTTGAGAGGGGTGGGCTTCCACTCCCAGAATCCCCAGCCAGCATCCTTTAAGAGGGCTGGGCTTCCACTCCCAGAATCCCCTAGCCAGCCTGCTTTAAGAGGGGTGGGCTTCCACTCCCAGAATTCCCCAGCTAGCATGCTTTAAGAGGGGTGGGCTTCCACTCCCAGAATCCCCAGCCAGCATCCTTTAAGAGGGCTGGGCTTCCACTCCCAGAATCCCCCAGCCAGCCTGTTTTAAGAGGGGTGGGCTTCCACTCCCAGAATCCCCAGCCAGCATGCTTTAAGATGGGTGGACTTCCACTCCCAGAATCCCCCAGCCAGCCTGTTTTAAGAGGGGTGGGCTTCCACTCCCAGAATCCCCAACCAGCATGCTTTAAGATGGGTGGACTTCCACTCCCAGAATCCCCAGCCAGCATCCTTTAAGAGGGGTGGGCTTCCACTCCCAGAATCCCCCAGCCAGCCTGTTTTAAGAGGGGTGGGCTTCCACTCCCAGAATCCCCAGCCAGCCTGTTTTAAGAGGGGTGGGCTTCCACTCCCAGAATCCCCAGCCAGCATGCTTTAAGAGGGGTGGGCTTCCACTCCCAGAATCCCCAGCCAGCATGCTTTAAGAGGGGTGGTCTTCCACTCCCAGAATTCCCCAGCCAGCCTGTTTTAAGAGGGGTGGGCTTCCACTCCCAGAATCCCCAGCCAGCATGCTTTAAGAGGGGTGGTCTTCCACTCCCAGAATTCCCCAGCCAGCCTGTTTTAAGAGGGGTGGGCTTCCACTCCCAGAATTCCCCAGCCAGCATGCTTTGAGAGTGGTAGGCTTCCACTCCCAGAATTCCCCAGCTAGCATGCTTTGAGACAGGTGGGCTGAAACCCCCAGAATTCACAAAACCTGTGGACTTCAACATGGCTCGCTGTGGAATTCTGGGAGTTGAAGTCTTAAAGTAGTCGAAGTTGGAGACGCCTGTTATAGAGAAACATCTCTCCTAGATCACTCACCTTAACCTGTCACATTTACATGTGCAAGTTGGCAAGGGCAGGAGAAACTGGGCTGTGTTGTCAGAAGGTGACGAGGCAGTGAATCGACTCTTGCAGGATAGTATCCGCCTGTCATTCCTCACGTGCCCGGAGCACAATGACTCCATTCGGAAGCCAGCCTGAGTAAGAATGCTGAAGGTTGCTTTCTTCAGATGTAGAGAAAAGGAATGCATTTCTGGCAAGAAGAGAATTCTGGGAGTGGAAGTCTTAAAGTGTGCTGGCTAGAGAATTCTGGGAGTGGAAGTCCACCCCTCTTAAAACAGGCTGGCTGGGGGATTCTGGGAGTGGAAATCCACTCCTGTTAAAACATACTGGCTGGGGAATTCTGGGAGTGGAAGTCCACCCCTCTTAAAGCATACTGGCTGGGGGATTCTGGGAGTGGAAGTCCACCCCTCTTAAAACAGGCTGGCTGGGGGATTCTGGGAGTGGAAATCCACTCCTCTTAAAGCATACTGGCTGGGGGATTCTGGGAGTTGAAGTCCACCCCTGTTAAAGTATACTGGCTGGGGGATTCTGGGAGTTGAAGTCCACCCCTGTTAAAGCATACTGGCTGAGGGATTCTGGGAGTTGAAGTCCACTCCTCTTAAAGCATACTGGCTGGGGGATTCTGGGAGTTGAAGTCCACCCCTCTTAAAGCATGCTGTCTGGGGGATTCTGGGAGTTGAAGCCCACCCATCTTAAAGTGTGCTGGCTAGGGAATTCTGGGAGGGGAAGTCCACCCCTCTTAAAGCAGGCTGTCTGGGGGATTCTGGGAGTGGAAGCCCACCCATCTTAAAATTCTTGACCTATGAAGGAAAGAGATTCATGTCCTCTGTAAAGTGACATTCTGGGAGTTGGCAGCTACCCATTTTAAAATTCCTGAGACACCAGAAATACTTGCGTAGAAAGTTAAAGATACGATGTTGCATAAGGAATGTGATGATCAGCAAAACATGATTTAAGCTCAGGAAAGGAAGAAAGCAGCAGGAAGAAACCTGGATTTCCTGGTGGTGCTCCATCCCTCAAGCACCAAGTAGCTCAACCCTGATGAGCTTTTCCAGGTCAAGCAAGGTCAAACTGCTGCTGGTAGCTACTGCAGCAAATTGAACAGCAACCCTTAATTTACTGTTCCACCTACCTGACTCCACCCCTTCCCAGCTCTCCAATTCTCCCAAGCCGTAAAATGGATTTAAATGAATATATTTCTAGTTTATATAATTTACCTACTTCCTCATTAGACAGTTTGAGAGTGTGCTCTCAAACGGTGAGTCACTTGGCAGCACAACTCCATACAGCAGTTAAACATCCCTCCCGGGAATACAGGTGGTCCTCGACTTACAACCAGAAGTGGGACCTGTCACCGGTCACTAAGCGAGTCACATGCAATTTTATGACTTTTTTTTTTTTTTTTTGCATTATGCAAAGCACAGTCTGTTAAGTGAATCTGCCTTGCCCCGTGGACTTTGCCAGCCTGGAAGGTGCAAGGGGCATTCACACGACCCCAGGATGCTGCAATTGTCATTAATGCACGCCAGTTGTCGAGTTCTGGAATTGCAGCCACGTAGCCACAAAGATGCCGTGACCGTTGTAAGTTTGGTTTTCCGTTCGTAAATCCCCTTTTTCAGGGCCGTCATTAACTTCGAACCGTCATTAAATGGCACCCTGAGGCCGTTAAGCAAGTCCTCGACTCGTGACCGTTCATTTCACTTAAGAACGGTGGCACCAAAGGTTGCCAATACAAGCGTGATTCACTTAACAACCGACTTGCTTAGCAATGAAATTCTGGTCCCAAACTACCTGGATGCATTGCGTTAAAACGAGCTCAAGCCATTTTAAACAGAGATCCCGATTAGAACGGGCTGTAACTGGTAGTCCTCGCTTTACGACCACAGCGGAATCCAAATTTTCCATTGCTATCCAAGACAGTTGTTAAGTGAGTTTGGCTCCATTTTGCAATCTTTTTTTGCCACAGTTGTAAAGGGAATCGCTGCGGTTGTTAAATGAATCATGCAGTCGTTAAACGAATCTAGCTTTCCCCCATTGACTTTGCTTGTTGCCAGCCAGTTAGGAAGACCCCAAATGGCAATCACGTGACCCCGGGATGTGGCAACCATCATAAATACGAGCCGGTTGCCATGAGGACGTTGCAACGGTCATAAGTGTGAAAAATGGTCCTAAGTCCCTTTTTTCAGTGCTGTGGTAACTTTGAACGGTCGCTAAATGAATTGATAATGATAATATTCATCATAACGTTGGAAGGGACCTTAGAGGTCCCTATATAGGTAGGAAACCCTATACCATTTCAGACAAAAGTCTGTCCAGTCTCTTCTTAAAAACTTCCAGTGTTGGAGCATTCACCGCTTCTGGAGGCAGGTTGTTCCACTGGTTAATTGTTCTCACTGTCAGGAAGTTTCTCCTTAGTTCCAGGTTGCCTCTCTCCTTGATTAGTTTTCCATCTGTTGCTTCTTGTCCTGCCTTCAGGCGCTTTGGAGAATAGCTTGACTCCCTCTTCTTTGGGGCAGCCCCTGAGATACTGGAACACTGCTATCATGTCCCCTCTCATTCTTCTCTTCATTAAATTGTTGTAAGTTGAGGATCACCTGTACATGTACATACATACATGACATTAGTTAACAGTCTGGAGTTCAAATCAATACGCTGACCATTCCTTCTCGTCCTCTTTACTTCAAGAACCACCCGGTGAGGTAGGATTAGGTGAAGAAAGAACGATTGCCACAAGGTGACCCAACAGGATTGATCTTGCCTTGTGTAATTGTCACCGTCGCCCGAATCCCTAGTTCATGATCCTTGCATCAGAAAACACAAAAACAATAAATCCCTCTTTGCCACATCACTCAAACTCTCTTGCAGACATTTGGACAAGTACACAAGGCTACGTTTGTGCTGCTCACTCAAGGAACGCGCAAACGGCTGCATTCACACAACCTGCTAGCCTTGGTTTCTTTTAACCTTGATCTTCATTGGAAGTGTGAACCTCATGCTCTTTGGGGGAATGTATGATTCAGGGCATATCGGATAGAACCGTAACGGGGATTAATTCAAAACCAGGATATCGTGAGAACCAGGCCACTGTGAGTGTGCTCACATGTAACACAGAGACTAAACCCAACATTGGTAGATCTGACAGCACAGAATTGCCTAACCAGGTCAAAAAAAAATTACCATAGGTCAAGATTCTTCAACCTTGGCAACTTTAAGACCTGTGGACTTCAACTCCCAGAATTCCCTAGCCAGCATGGCTGGCTGGGGAATTCTGGGAGTTGAAGTCCACACTCTTAAAGCTGCCAAGGTTGGAGGCCCCTCCCACTTTCTTAAATAACTTTCTTGCACCAAGAGGCCATTAGCAAGACTTTAAGACAGCCACAGGCCATTCCCCATTGGCCAGACAGGCACCAGGAGGTGTGGCTTGCTCAGTACAGCCAATCGGGGTTGGGGAAGTGCACTCAGCATTGCCAGCTGCTCCCAGAGAGTTCTATAATAGAGGGGCTCATAACTGGGCTGGTTTGTCCCTTCAACTCTTTTGCAAGCAGGACCTGGTAGGCCCAAAAAAATAAATAAATTAGTTGCTTAGGTTTATACCGTCAGACAATAGGAAGTGTGGGGGAAGTGGGTTTAATCCGGATTAATATCGGATTGCATCCATTCTTATGCTAAATTTAACACTTTGTGTATGAGAAAGAGAGAGAGTTGAGGGGTAATTCTGCTTTTTTTTTGTATTTTGCAAACTTACTAACCCCTATTGTGGGCCTAATTAATGTTGGTAGGAAGGAGGTTATTTATTTATTTCTTAAATTTATTTGCTGCTCATCTAGCCATCCAAAGTAAATCTGGGTGATTTGCAGCTTCCTGCTTAGTCAAGGTCTGTAAACTGGACTAGAAACTTGAAAAACCCAACTGAAGAAGGCAGAATGTCCATGCTGTCGCCGGAAAATGAACTCAGCTTGGAGAATTTAATTTCATTTTAAGTGAAATATGGGACGGAAGTCAGAAAACTCAACGGGGTGGTTGGGATTAAAAGGCCCCCCTCCCTTCGTGGCTGCCATTTTGACTTTTTTGACCTTTTTGACTGCGTGCCGAGCAGGAAACCACCTGCTTGCTATTGCCGTGTCTAAGTCCTTTGGTTTCGCCTTCTGGCTTACAAACATTCGAAATTTAGGTGTGTTTTTCCTTTGCAGTCAGGCTCAATCCGGGTCTGCAAACTGGACTAGAACCTTGAAGAAGCCAGTTGAGGAATGCAGTGTGTCCGTGAGGTCACTAGGAATCGAGCTCGGCTGGGAGGGTTTGATTTTAACTGAAATAGGGCGAGGAAGGTCAGAAAAGTCAAAGATGGCGATTGGGATGGAACAAAGACCTTCCCTTTGTGGCAGCCATTTTGACTGTTTTGACTCTTTTGGACTCCCTGGCTGTTGCTGCCATGTGGAAGCCCCTCGTTGCTTCTTCTGGCTGATGAATGATGGATATTTAGACGTGTTTTTCCTTTGCAACCAGGCTCAATCCCGCTTCTCTTCTTTTTCCCTCCACCCTCTCTTGGCGCATCAAACCCAGGCAGATCCCAAACGCCACACCTCACCTGGGCAGGTAAGTGTGACCCACTGCAGGATGACTGGACTTCCCTTCTTTGTTACTCACTTGTTGTGTTCTTAATTTTTTCCCCCGCTTGGTCCTCCTGGTTCTTTGAGGCTTTCTTCTAATGTGGGTTTATTTTCCTAGACAGGAGTTCTCAAACTCGGCCATTTTAAGACTTGTGGACTTCAGCTCCCAGAATTCCCCAGCCAGCATGGCTGGCTGGGGAATTCTGGGAGTTGGAGTCCACAAGTCTTAAAGTGGCAGCGTTTGAGGACCCCTGTCCTAGGATCATAAGATTCTAGATTCCTGGAGGTCTTTCTCCAGCAGCGTGGACTTCAACTCCCAGAATTCCTCAGCTAGCAAGGGCCACACCCACTGCTGAGAATTCTGGGAGCTGGAGGCCACACACTTGGATTGGGAAATGTTATAATCTAGATCAGGGGTAGGCAACCTTGGTTCTTTTATGACTCGTGGACTTCAACTCCCAGAATTCCTGAGCCAGCCATGCTGAGGGGAAAGGGAGAGGTTTCCAAGCTGAGCCATGCCAGCTCAGGAATTCTGGGAGTTGAACTCCACGAGTCATGAAGGCTGCCATAGTTCCCCCATGCTGCCTCAGGAATTCTGGGAGTTGAAGTCCGTGAGTCATGAAGGGGCCATAGTTCCCCCATGCTGGCTCAGGAATTCTGGGAGTTGAAGTCCACGAGTCATGAAGGGGGCCATAGTTCCCCCATGCTGGCTCAGGAATTCTGAGAGTTGAAGTCCATGAGTCATAAAAGAGCCAAGGTTGATTACCCCTGATCTAGAGATTCTCAGCCTCGGACACTTTAAGTTGTGTGGACTTCAACTCCCAGAAGCTGGCTGGGGAGTTCTGGGAGTTGAAGTCCACACACCATAAAATGGCCAAGGTTGAGAAACACTTGTTTTAATCCAGGGGACTTCAAACCTGGCCCTTTTATGACTTGTGGACCAACTCCCAGAATTCCTCAGCCAGCATGCTTGGCTGAGGAATTCTGGGAGTTGAAGTTCACAAGTCATAAAAGGGCCAAGATGGAAGACCCCTGTTTTAATCCAATTCTGTAAAGAAAGGGTAAATGGATGGATGGATGGGTGGGTGGGTGGATGAGTAGATAGGTAGGTAGGTAGGTAGATAGATAGATGGATGGATCTAGATGGATGCATAGATGGAAAAATAAATGGATGGATGGATAGCTAACTGGCTAGATAGATAGATAGATAGATAGATAGATAGATAGATAGATAGATAGATAGATAGATAGATGGATGGATCTAGATCAGTGGTTCTCAACCTTTTTAATGCCACGACTCCCAACCGGTCACAAGTTGAGGACTACTCAACCGGTCATAAGTCGAGGACTACTCAACTGGTGCAGCACCGTTTGCAGAATGAGACTTTTGGCGGGATCAGCATGGCAGAGACAGCCTGGACAATTCCTATTGGCTTTTGAAAGCCAATAGAATTAGACTCTATTCAAGAGAGTCTATTCTATTGGCTTTCAAAAGCCAATAGAACAAAAGGGAGTAGCACAGCTAAGGAAAAGGGGGAAAAATGGCGGACTGCGTTGTTTGGCGACTCCCGTGAAATGGTCGTTCAACCCCAAATGGGGTCCCGACCCACAGGTTGAGAACCACTGATCTAGATGGATGCATAGATGGAAAAATAAATGGGAGGATGGATAGCTAGCTGGCTAGATAGATAGATAGATAGATAGATAGATAGATAGATAGATAGATAGATAGATAGATAGATAGATAGATAGATGGGTGGGTGGGTGGGTGGGTGGGTGGGTGGGTGGGTGGGTGGGTGGGTGGGTGGGTGGGTGGGTGGGTGAGTAGGTAGGTAGATGGATGGATGGATGGATGGATGGATGAATGGATGGATGGAAAAATAAATGGGTGGATGGATAGCTAGCTGGCTAGATAGATGGATGGATGGATAAATCCCACTAATCCAGCTTTTTGTCCAATATACCCAACAGTTCTCACTTTTTTCTGGAGATCGAAGCCTTTGAGAGCAACATATCCCCAAGCCGGACGTCTCCCCCCATCTTCTCCAAGCCCATGGACTCCAACATCCGCCCCTGGTGGGTACCGATTGATTTATCTCTCTATTGGATTGATAAGCCTTTCCCCCTCACCCCTTCCCATATCCCAGAGGCAACATGGGATGTCCTCCTGATCTGGGGGGAGGTGGGGGGGGGGAATGGAAGAGCCTAGGGGGGTGTAAAAAAAATGATGTAGCCACAATCATGGGATGAAAGCCTTTTTTATTTACATTTGTCCCCTCTTAAATTTTTGACCCCCCCAAGACACCCTCACTGTCTTTTTTCTTTCTTTCTTTCTTTCTTTCTTTCTTTCTCTTTCTTCCTTCCTTCCTTCCTTCCTTCCTTCCTTCCCTCCCTCCCTCCCTGCCTCTCTGTAAACTCCACTCTCTTCTATCACTGATGATGTTGCCTAGTTGGGTCATGAAACGTCTGCAAGGAAACCAGCATGCTCAGAGAGCACCAAGGATCCCACAATCCTTCCTTCCTTCCTTCCTTCCTTCCTTCCTTCCTTCCTTCCTTCCTTCCTTCCCTCTTTCTTTCTTTTTCTTTTCCTTCCTTCCTTTTTTTCTTCCTTCCTTCTTTCTTTTTCTTCCTTCCTTCCTTCCTTCCTTTCATTCTTTCTCTCTCTTTTTTTTTCTTTCTTTCTTTCTTTTTCTTCCTTCCTTCTTTCCCTCTTTCTTTTTCTTTGTATTCCTCCTTCCTTCCTTCCTTCCTTTCTTTCTTTCTCTCTCTCTTTTTCTTTCTTTCCTTTCTTTTTCTTCCTTCCTTTCCTCTTTCTTTTTTCTTTTTATTCCTTCCTCCTTCCTTCCTTCCTTCCTTTCTCTTTCTCTCTCTCTCTTTCTTTCTTTCTTTCTTTCTTTCTTTCTTTCTTTCTTTCTTTCTTTCTTTCTTTCTTTCTTTCCTTCCTTTCTTTTTCTTCCTTCCTTCCTTCCCTCTTTCTTTTTTTCTTTTTATTCCTCCCTCCTTCCTTCCTTCCTTCCTTCCTTTCTTAAACAAATTTATAACATTCTGCATAAATAAACTGCGGGGAGCCATACAATCGTGATGGTGCCCCAAATTTTCATTGCTAAGCCAGACAGTTGTTAAGTGGGTTCTGCCCCATTTTTCCACCTCTCTTGCCACAGTTAAGTGAATCACTACACATCAGGGTTGTTAAGTGAATCTGGCCTCCCGGTTGACTTTGCTTGTCAGACGGTTGCAAACGGGGAATCCCACGACCCCGGGACACTGTGACGGTCGTAAGTAGGAACAGTTGCCAAGCGTCTGAATTTTGATCAGCTGACTGTGGGGATGCTGCAACAGTCATAAAGGTGAAAAACGGTCACAAGTCACTGTTTTCAAAGCCGTGATAACTCTGAAAGGTTACTAAACAAATGGTTGTAAGTCAAGGACTACTTGAATATACCTTATCTGTCTCTCACATTGTGGACCCAAATATGTCCAGGATGCATCTTTTATCACAGACATAAGCAAAAAGTTTCTTCCCGTTCCTCAAACTTTGAAATCTTGGAGGATTTTCTCAGGAATTTTGAATCATTAAAGTCTAGCATTGGAAGGGTCCCTGAAGATCATCTAGTCCAACCCCCTGCTCTGTGCAGGAATCCAAGGGAAGGTATTCTGGACAGAGAAGGTTGTCCAACTTCCTGACAGACTTCTTGAAATTTTCTGATAGTTAGAACAATTAATCAGCGGAACTCCTTGCCTCCAGAAGTTGTGGGTGCTCCAACACTGGAAGTTTTTAAGAAAAGACTGGACAGCCATTTGTCTGAAATGACACAGGGTTTCCTGCCTGAGCAGGGGGTTGGACTAGATGACCTCCAAGGACCCTTCCAGCTTCTATTCTATTCTATTCTATTCTATTCTATTCTATTCTATTCTATTCTATTCTATTCTATTCTACTCTACTCTACTCTATTCTATTCTATTCTATTCTTATTCCATATTCTATTCTTATTCCATACTAGCTGTACCCAGCCACGTGTTGCTGTGGCTCTGTGTGGTTAAATGGAAAAGAAAGAAAAGAGAAAGCGCACGTTTGTAATATGTTTAATTTCACAATGTTTGTAGGTATACAATATTTTTTGTTGTTCCATTGTGTGTGCAGATATAGAGATTACGTCCAACAGATGGCACTGTTTTTCACAAAAAGCATGTTTTTATCGGTCACAGGTGTGACATCTATATAATATAGGTATATAAAAACATGCGCGTATTCGAATGCAATGTTGTTTCAAAATTTCAAAGCAATCAGTGAAGAACTTTTGGAGATTTAAGATTTTGAATAAACAAACATTTACATTTTTATTTATATAGATTCTATTTTTATTCCATATTCTATTCTATTCTTATTCCATATTCTATTCTATTCTATTCTATTCTATTCTATTCTATTTTTATTCCATATTCTATTCTATTCTTATTCCATATCCTATCCTATCCTATCCTATTCTATTCTATTCTTATTCCATATCCTATCCTATCCTATCTTATCCTATCCTATCCTATCCTATTCTATTCTATTCTATTCTATTCTATTCTATTCTATTCTATTCTAATTCCATATTCTATTCCATATTCTATTCTATTCTTATTCCATATTCTATTCTATTCTATTCTATTCTATTCTATTCTTATTCCATATCCTATCCTATCCTACCCTACCCTACCCTACCCTACCCTACCCTACCCTACTCTACTCTACTCTACTCTACTCTACTCTACTCTATTCTATTCTATTCTATTCTATTCTATTCTATTCTATTCTATTCTATTCTATTCTATTCTTATTCCATATCCTATCCTATCTTATCCTATCCTATCCTATCCTATCCTATCCTATTCTATTCTATTCTATTCTATTCTATTCTATTCTATTCTATTCTATTCTATTCTATTCTATTCTTATTCCATATTCTATTCCATATTCTATTCTTATTCCATATTCTATTCTATATTTTATTGTGTTCTATTTTCTATTTTACGACCTTCTGACAAGCAAAGTCAATGGGAAACCCTGGTCCACTTAACAAACGTGTTAATAATTTAACACCTGCAGTGATTCACTTAGCAACTGTGGAAAGAAAGGTCGTAGGTTGCAAAAGGGGATTATGTGACCGCGGGACACTGCAACCGTCATAAATAGAGGACGTCAGTTGCCAAAGCCCTCTTCCTCAAGCATTGCAAATTGCTGGAAACTTAGGTCTTAATTTGGGGGGGGGGGTCCCAAGGAGGAGGAATTCAGAAAAGGATTTTACTGGCAGATTCGCGTCTTCTTCTTCCAGCGATGCACTGATGGAAGAAATACATGTAGTCCTCGACTTATAGCAGTTCATTTAATGACCATTCAAAGTTACAACAGCACCGAAAAAGGGACGACCTTTTTTCACGCTTATGACCGTGACCCTGTGGTCACATGATCAAAATTCAGATGCTTGGCAATGGACTCGTATTTACGACGGTCGCAGCCTCCCGGCGGGGTCACATGATCCTCTTTTACGACCTTCTGACAAGCAAAGCCAAGGGGGAAGCCAGATTCACTTAACGACCGTGTGACTAAGTTAACAACCGCAAAGATTCGCTTAACCACCACAAAGGTTCGCGGTGGCAAGGAAGGTTGTAAACTGGGGCAAAATTCACTTAACCAATGTTTCACTTAGCGACCAAAAATTGGGGGCTCAGTTGTGGCCGTAAGCTGAGGACTACCTGTACCCCGATCAGTAGATGTTCTCCTGACCTTTATATTTCTTTTTCACTTCTTTTTCCATTTCTTCTTCACTTCTTTTTCACGCAGCGCCTCCGCCAACTGTGAGGATATGGATTCCCCCCAGTCGATCCAGGATGACATGACAGAATATACCCCAAATGCTGAGAGTTGTTGGTAAGGCAAGTCTGGGGGGGAGATGGAAGTGTCTGTGAGGGGTGGCCCTATAGATCTGTGTTTCTCAACCTTGGCGACTTGAAGTTGGGTGGACTTCCACTCCCAGAATCCCCCAGCCAGCCATGCTTTAAGATGGGTGGGCTTCCACTCCCAGAATCCCCCAGCCAGCATGCTTTAAGACGGGTGGGCTTCCACTCCCAGAATCCCCCAGCCAGCCATGCTTTAAGATGGGTGGGCTTCCACTCCCAGAATCCCCCAGCCAGCATGCTTTAAGAGGGGTGGACTTCCATTCCCAGAATTCCCCAGCCAGCCTGCTTTAAGAGGGGTGGGCTTCCACTCCCAGAATCCCCCAGCCAGCCATGCTTTAAGAGGGGTGGACTTCCATTCCCAGAATCCCCCAGCCAGCCTGCTTTAAGAGGGGTGGGCTTCCACTCCCAGAATCCCCCAGCCAGCCTGCTTTAAGAGGGGTGGACTTCCACTCCCAGAATCCCCCAGCCAGCCATGCTTTAAGAGGGGTGGACTTCCATTCCCAGAATTCCCCAGCCAGCCTGCTTTAAGAGGGGTGGACTTCCATTCCCAGAATTCCCCAGCCGGCATGCTTTAAGAGGGGTGGAATTCAGTTCCCAATCTTGTGGAAAACGAAAGGACTCTTACGAATTCCAGAGGGTTTTAGCAGAGAGATTTATTGCGCAGGTTCAGAAGCAATAGCAACAGCAATTCTGAATCCCTAGGGCCAGTTCAGACTTCAGTTTTATACTTTCTTTTTCTCAGGAACAAAGGAATACACATTGTAATACATTAGGTTCGTTTCTCACAGTATACAATGGAGAGTTTGCTACATACATTGTATCCAAGTGCAATGCGCATTAGGTTAGTGACATACTACTAACACAGCACTATTCCAGTAATTATGCAGACACATCATTATTCTAGTGATTGTTCATTATTCCACATTACCAGAATTCCCCAGCCAGCCTGCTTTAAGAGGGGTGGACTTCCATTCCCAGAATTCCCTAGCCAGCATGCTTTAAGAGGGGTGGGCTTCCACTCCCAGAATTCCCCAGCCAGCCTGCTTTAAGAGGGGTGCGCTTCCACTCCCAGAATCCCCTAGCCAGCCTGCTTTAAGAGGGGTGGACCTCAGCTCCCAGAATCCCCCAGGCAGTATGTTTCAGTCCACTCCTGTTTAAGTTGTCACAGTTGAGAAACGCCGCTATAGATTAATTACTAGGCTAGATTAGAGGTATTGATTATGTCTTCTCCTTCTGACGTGGGCTGACCTCAAGGTTTCCTAAAATTGATTGGAAAGCATTTTGACAAAGCCTGGCTCCAATTATTTGTGTATTTGTGTGTGTGTGTGTCATGTTTGTATGTCTGTGTCTCTATCTGTTTGTGTATGTGTTTTAATGAACACCCCCCCCACAAACCTCATAGTATTCGTACAGGCCCTTCCAAGCCATATTACTCTTGGTTGCACAACAGCCTGCCTAGGTAGGCCAGTTTCATGAGCTCCTTGTGCCAAAAACTATCCCTCTTCCCCAAATGGCTTGTTCTTTCCTTAGTCTGTACCCCAAAAATGACCCATATGTTTTCCCTTTTCCACAGCACCAACTCAACCCAAAACGCTCAGCCGAACAGTCGCCGCAAGAAGCTGAAAAAATATCTCTTCCATGCAGTTTCGGAAGGAAATCTGGAGGACCTGCAGAGTGTCCTGGCGGAATTGAAGGA
The DNA here is from genome assembly GCA_039797435.1 of Crotalus adamanteus. NCBI lineage: Eukaryota > Metazoa > Chordata > Lepidosauria > Squamata > Viperidae > Crotalus > Crotalus adamanteus. The sequence goes on along the minus strand of CM077918.1, from coordinate 355,369,665 downwards.
CCGGTCCCAGAGGTGCCAAAATCTGACTGTCCAAGGTTGGTGGCCTTGCTCTACCTCTGCAAGGAGGAAAAGGTGAATTCGGTGGGTGGAATAGGTTTAGGGGTGCCAAGAATGAAGGGGGCACCCCCTTTTTAGGGGCCAAGAGGGCGGCCCTTGGGGGCATACTTAGGAGCGTGTCAAAAATGTCCAGAGAACCATGGAAGGCCTATCCCAGTGGTTCTCAACCTTTTTAATGCCGCGACCCCCAACCGGTCATAAGTCGAGGACTACTCAACCGGTCATAAGTCAAGGACTACTCAACTGGTGCAGCACCGTTTGCAGAATGGGACTTTTGGCGGGCTCAGCAGGGCAGAGACAGCCTGGACAATTCCGATTGGCTTTTGAAAGCCAATAGAATAAAAGGGAGTAGCACAGCTAAGGAAAAAAATGGCGGACTGTGTTGTTTGGCGACCCCCGTGAAATGGTCGTTTGACCCCAAATGGGGTCCCGACCCACAGGTTGAGAACCACTTGTAAGGAACGTCCTTGTGTGAATCAGGCAAACAACACACCAGGTACGCCCCAGGATCCAACAAAGTTTATTGCACGTTGCAGGAAACAAAGTTTACCCTGGGGGGGAGGCTCCAATCCCGCGCGCTATATGCCGTCCCGGCTACACCCATAGCACACACCCTCATCAAGCCTTATAAGGAAACCCCGCCTATAAGCCACCCATCCACCCCACCCTGTGTTAACCCCCACCGTAGCAAGCCCCATGAAACAAGTCCTCAGTCAGCCAGTCCCATAGCAGCATGCCCCGTGAAACAAGTCCGTTCCCCACGTCCTAGATCCTGTCAGACCCAGCAGCAATGCATAGCTCCTGCCCGCAGCCCCCATTCTCCGTGTTGGCTTTCACGTGGGGCCGTCACGTGTACATTCAGCTGGCTGCACGCAGATCACGCCGGCGGTGTGGGTGTCGTTCCGCCGGAACCGCTAGGAGGCGTTCGCCGTTGGCGCAGGCTGGAGGCTGCAACCGGCCAGGTTGGTAGCGGCCAGGTTGGTAGTGTGCTGGGTCTGACATTCGGCTTCCCCTCACCATAACTCCCCCTGGAACGAAAGTAATAGATGAGTCACCGTGTGTACCCTTTGGCCAGGTACACCAATTAACCGTCCCCTTGCCCCCGCCGCGCTCCGTGTGGTACCCTTCTGTGATACCTTTTAACTAGCTCGGGAGCGGATATATCCCCACTCAATACCCAGGAGGCTTCAGACAAAGGATACCCCTTCCACACGACCAGGTAGTACAGTCTATTACCCCGTAGTCGCGAGTCAACTATGTCCTCTATTTCGTACCGTCCTGGGGTGACAGGGCCTGGGGGTTGTCCATGGGATGTTCTCCCCACCGGCTTTAATAAACTTACGTGCAATGTCGGATGTATTTTTCCTAGAAGCTTTGGTAATTCGAGCCTCACTGTAACCGGATTGATGATTTGGGCTATGCGAAAGGGCCCGATATATTTTGGTGCCAGTTTCTTGCAGGGGACCTGCAACTTAACATATTTGGTTGATAAGTATACTTTATCCCCCACACGGAATTGGACCGGTTGTCGACGTCTCTTGTCGGCGTGATACTTAGCCACCTGTGTTGCTTGGTCTAGTGCCTGCTTTACGCTACGCCACACCTGGCCCGCTCGATCAAACCAACTCTCTGATCGGTGTAGAGGGGGGTCTGGTGACACACAATCGGGTAAGGGGACCACATCATACCCATAAACAACCTGAAATGGGGTTAGACCGGTACTGTTATGCACTGCATTATTATACGCTAGTTCAGCAAATGGAACATAGTCCACCCAATCCAGCTGCTGATACGATACATAACAGCGCAAGTACCGTTCAATCGCTGCATTTGCCCGTTCCGCCGCCCCGTTAGTACAGGGGTGGTATGCCGAGCTCAATCCTTGTGTGGTTCCAATACTGGCTAGGAAACCTCGCCAGAAGCGGGCTGTAAACTGCACGCCGCGGTCTGAAATAACTCGACGGGGCGCCCCATGTAGTCTGTAAATATGTTGTACAAATAATTTCGTCAAGCGTTTTGCAGATGGCAGACCCTTGCAGGGGATGAAGTGGGCCTGCTTAGAAAAAAGATCCACCACTGTCCAGATCACCGTGTAGCCCCTCACGTTTGGCAAATCTACAATGAAGTCCATCCCGAGATCCTGCCATGGGCGGTCCGGGTCCGATACTTGCTGTAGTAATCCCATGGGTTTTTTCGGTACCGTTTTTGCTTGGGCGCACAGGTGACACCGGTTGACATATTCTTCAATGTCTTTCCTCATCCCTGGCCACCAGAATTGGCGTCTCACTAGATGGAGTGTCTTTACGAATCCGAAATGGCCGGCTGTTTTTGAGTCATGACATCTGTGGTACACTCGGTTTCTTAGTGCCAGCGGAACGTATAGCTTATCCCCATACCAGGCTAACCCACCACGACGACTCAAGACCCCAGGGTTAGCCAAAATCCAGGGATCTGTTAACAAAGCCGATCTCAGCCCATCCTCGAAAGCTCCTAACTGTGCACCCTTCTCAGGCAGGTCGGGACCCGGATTACACGGAGGTATGATAGCGTGAATCACCTGCTCTCTCTTACTATTGTACTGTGGTAGCCGGGATAGCGCGTCGGCTAGGAAATTCTTCCCTCCCGGAACGACCTTCAGGTGGAATTTGAACCGTTGGAAGTATTGCGCCCATCGCACATGTTTGGGTGCTAATCTTCTTGGGGTTTGGAGGACCGCTAGATTTTGATGGTCTGTCCACACCTCGAAGGGGTGCTGTGCGCCCTCCAGCAAATGACGCCATGTCGACAGGGCCCATTTCACAGCAAACGCCTCCTTCTCCCACACGGCCCAACGGCGTTCCGTGTCCGTGAACTTTTTGGACGTGTAGGCACACGGTTGTAACAGTCCGTCTTTATTACGTTGCAACAAATCGCCCCAATGGCGACATCGCTGGCGTCGGCCTGTACGACGAATGGCCGGCCTGGATCGGGGTGTATCAGAATGGGTTCTCGTGCAAATAGTCCCTTAAGGGACTCGAAAGCCTGTTGACAAGCCATAGTCCAGACAAGAGGTTGTCCTGGGCGAGGTTTTCCGGTTAATCGCTTGGTGCGCAACAGCTGAGTCAGCGGCAGGGCTACGTCAGCGAAGGAGGGGATGAACTGCCGGTAAAAGTTCGCAAATCCTAGAAACCGCTGTAGCTGACGACGGGTTTTTGGCGCTTGCCATTCCAATACGCATTTTACTTTATTGGGATCCATTTCTATCCCTGCCGCCGACACTCTGAAGCCAAGATAGTCAATACGCTTCTTGTGGAATTCGCATTTCGATATTTTACAGTACAGCTGAGCGTCTAACAATTTTCGTAGGACTGTGCGCACCAATTCCACATGTTCCTCTAGTGATCGTGAGTAGATTAAGATGTCATCCAGATACACGAGGACACCTTTGTATAAGTGGTCGTGCAGCACCTCATTGATCAGCTGCATAAACACAGCCGGGGCCCCTTGTAACCCGAATGGCATTACTTTGAACTGATAACTGCCTAGCGGACAGTTAAAGGTTGTTTTCCACTCATCTCCCTCCCTGATGCGAACCCTGTAATATGCTTCACGGAGGTCCAGCTTTGTGAAGATGGTTCCAGTAGCCAAGTGGGTCAAAAGGTCTTTTATAAGGGGCAGGGGATACACCTGTTCTATACACACCGCATTGAGACCGCGGAAGTCGACACATAACCTTAACCCCCCATCCTTCTTTCCCTGGAACAGTACGGGGGCGGCCATCCGAGACCGTGCTGGTACTATAAATCCTCTGGCTAAGTTCTTATCCACGTACTGCCTCATCTCCTGTAACTCCGTGAACGTCATTGGGTACATTCGGGCCTTTGGGAGTTTCGCCCCAGGGATAAGTTCAATCGCGCAATCTGTACGCCTATGGGGAGGCAGACTGTCGCACTCCTGCTCACTAAAGACCATAGCAAGATCCTCGTATACTGCTGGGTACTTGCCCTGGTTCCCCTCCGTTACGTGATCTGTCCCTTCCCCTTTCATGTTGCTATTATACCGCTCCGGGACCGGTGGTTGAGGGCCTGCCGTGAGGCGTAGATGACGGGAGCCATCTGCCCACCATATGGTTGGTGTCCATTTATCCAACCACGCCAACCCCAAGATAATAGCCTCTGACATGGATGGAACTACTATGAATCTCAACATCTCCCAATGCGCGGCTACTTCCATCCTAACGGGTTCAGTCACAAGCGTAGTCGGGGCCCCTCCTAATACGGACCCATCCACCTGCTCGAAGCGAATGGGGGACTTCAATCGGGTCACCCTAATATGCATCTGGGACGCCACCTCCTTGCTAATAAGACATCTGGTGCAGCCGGTGTCAACCAATGCCTGGAATGATTTTGTCTCCCCAGTGACCGGGCTAGTCAATGTTATCGGAATGTTAAATGGGACTATCGGTTCACTTACCATAGAATCCTCCACCGGCCCTTCCTCCTCATATTCATGAAGCACTGGGGTCGTATCACCAGGGGTTTGGTGGAACGACGTCTGGGCCGTCTGGGATGCAACCCGGGACTTCTCCGCCGTTCTCTTCGGCATAACGCCCGGTCTTCCGATTGCCGTTGGTGTACCGGTCAGCTCGGTTAGATCTGTTATCCCGCACTCTGCGGCCCGGTGACCCGGCCGATTACAGCGGAAGCACCTGAATACGGGCTTCGGCCGGGTGGTACCCGGTACGGCTTGTGTACCGCCCTCCCCGGATCGGTCTGGAGCACGGCGTGCGGGCGGCCTGTCGGCACGTACGTCAGGGCGGTCCCTCAGTCCAAATTCCAACTCCAGGGCAGCTTTAAACCAGTCGGCCAGGCGCCCCACAACTCCTCTCACCGCACAGGCACGACGTATGTCAGAATCCAAGCCAGCCTGGAAGTGGTAAATCAGTAACCGATCCGGCCACGACCTCAGCCTCCCGGCCGCCTTTTGGAATTCGCGGATATAGGTCTTCACCGGTCTACTCCTCTGCTTTAACCCCACTATTTGGGCCTCAGCTCTTTGTAACCGGGTTGGGTCGTCAAACCTTGCTCTCAGCGCCTCGAGGAACAGCCCTACGTCGGTCAACTCTCCGGCCTGGTCGCTGTATAGATCTGCGGCCCAAGCAGCGGCTTCACCCTGCAAGCATGCCGTGACCGCCACCACCATCGCCCAATTGGAGGAATATAAGGTGGTATAGCGGTCCAGGTGGTTTAGCACGTGGCTCAGGAACACTGCTAACCGATCTGAGTCACCATCGAACGTGAGGGTAATCGGGGGGGGGTTCCATACCATGTTCTGTGGCCATGGGGTTGGCGCCTGACCTCCATACGGGGCAGTCCCCGGGTGTGGTATAGGGCGAAACCCCTCCCCCATGGATCCCGCCCTTTGTCTGTCGGCACCTAAAGATTGTCCTGCCGCCAGGCGTGGTCCCAGGCTGTAACGGGGTCGTTCCGCTTCAACCCGCCCCGGGCCAGGGTCCTGGAACGCAAACCGGTCGCTTGATTTTATATCCAATCCTGGACTGGACAGGCGGAAACGGGAGGCATAGGACGGACTGTCCCTAACAGGACTACGAAGTGTTGCGGGGTGGAGACGTTCTCCGAACTGCTCTCTTAGCACATCTAAGGTATACTGTCCTGGAGCCGTGGAGCAGCTCCATTCCTCCTCTGGATCTCCAGTCACCCGACGTTCCCTCCAGCCGGTGAAACTCGGCGCTAACCGCCGCCCCCTATTGTCCTCTGGTCCTCCCCACGCTGAACCTAGCCACCAGTCGGCCTCGCTCCCCCCCGGGCGCTGTGGCTTTAAACTTGGTTCCAGCACCTCCGGAATGCGAACCCTCTCCTTTGGCCGCACTACTGGCTGCTTGCCTGCCGCGCTGCCGACATCCGGACTCTCCAGCTGTTCGTCGGGTTCCGCCGCCTCTGCGGTCTCCACCGGGTCCGCCCCTTGTGTTCCCTCCGCCATGACGCTGCAGGTAACCGGCGTCGAGCAGCAAGCAAAAGATGAGTGAGGGTAAACTTACTGTAAGGAACGTCCTTGTGTGAATCAGGCAAACAACACACCAGGTACGCCCCAGGATCCAACAAAGTTTATTGCACGTTGCAGGAAACAAAGTTTACCCTGGGGGGGAGGCTCCAATCCCGCGCGCTATATGCCGTCCCGGCTACACCCATAGCACACACCCTCATCAAGCCTTATAAGGAAACCCCGCCTATAAGCCACCCATCCACCCCACCCTGTGTTAACCCCCACCGTAGCAAGCCCCATGAAACAAGTCCTCAGTCAGCCAGTCCCATAGCAGCATGCCCCGTGAAACAAGTCCGTTCCCCACGTCCTAGATCCTGTCAGACCCAGCAGCAATGCATAGCTCCTGCCCGCAGCCCCCATTCTCCGTGTTGGCTTTCACGTGGGGCCGTCACGTGTACATTCAGCTGGCTGCACGCAGATCACGCCGGCGGTGTGGGTGTCGTTCCGCCGGAACCGCTAGGAGGCGTTCGCCGTTGGCGCAGGCTGGAGGCTGCAACCGGCCAGGTTGGTAGCGGCCAGGTTGGTAGTGTGCTGGGTCTGACACCACTGGCCTATCCCATTTCCTGCAAGTTTGATAGAGAATAGGATAGGATAGGATAGGATAGGATAATGAAAGAACGGAATGGAATGGAATGGAAAGAAACAGAATTGGATAGAATAGTGAAAGAATAGAACAGAACAGGATAGGATAGGATGGGATGGGATGGGATGGAAGGGAATGGAACGGAATAGAATATGGAATAGAATAGAATTTGAAATAGAATATAATAAGTAGAGTAGAATAGAATAGGATAGGATAGTACTACTACTACTAGTAGTAGTAGTAGTAGTAATAATAATAATAATAATAAAGTTGGAGGTCATCTAGTTAATTAATTGTTCTAACTGTCAGGAAGGAATGGAATGGAATAGAATAGAATAGAATAGAATAGAATAGAATAGAATAGAATAGAATAGAATAGAATAGAATAGAAGAATGGAATGGAATGGAATGGAATATGGAATGGAATGGAATAGAATAGAATAGAATAGAATAGAATAGAATAGAATAGAATAGAATAGAATAGAATAGAATAGAATAGAATAGAATAGAATAAGGGAGAATAGAATAGAATGGAATGGAATGGAACGGAATGGAATGGAATGGAATAGAATATGGAATAGAATAGAATTTGAAATAGACTAGAATTTGAAATAGGATAGAATAGAGTAGAACAGAATAGAATAGGATAGGATAGTAATAATAATAAAGTTGGAGGTCATCTAGTTAATTGTTCTAACTGTTAGGAAGGAATGGAATGGAATAGAATAGAATAGAATAGAATAGAATAGAATAGAATAGAATAGAATAGAATAGAAAATATGGAATGGAATGGAATGGAATAGAATAGAATAGTTGGAAGGGACCTTGGAGGTCACCTAGTCCAACCCCCTGCTCAGGCAGGAAACCCTATCCCATTTCAGACAAATGGCTGTCCAGTCTCTTCTTAAAAAGTTCCAGTGTTGGAGCATTCACCGCTTCTGGAGGCAGGTGGTTCCACTGGTTAATTGTTCTAGTGATTAAGGCACCAGGCTAGAAATCAGGAGTCAGGGAATTCTAGTCCTGCCTTAGGTATGAAGGCTGGGTGGGTGATTATGGGCCAATCACCAGGAGACGGTGAGTTCTAGTCCTGCCTTAGGTACTAAAGTTGGCTGGGTGACTCTGGGTCAATCACTAGAGGACTGTGAGTTCGAGTGCTGCCTTAGACAGGAAAACTCGCTGGGTGACTTTGAGCTAGTCCTTCTCTCTCTCAGCCCAATCCACCTCACAGGGTTGTTTTTGTGGAGAAAACAGGAAGAGGAAGATGCGTTGGATATGTTTGTCGCTTTGACATTTATAAAATATAATAAAGGCAGGATATAAAAACAAAATAAGTAAAGACGATGTTATCTGATTGGGGAAGTGGCGGGACGTAGTTCTTCTGGGAGGGGAATCTAGTAGTTTTTAAAAATAACTTTGAAAGTAAGAAATGGTTTCTGATGATCTTATGATGCGGTGAATGGTCATATTCTAGAAGAAAAAAAGGAGTGTTCCAGAATTCCTCAGAATATACTGGAGCTCCCTGTAATGTTCTGGTCTTCTCCAGAATGTTCTGGTTTTTGCCCTAGAAATTTCTGCCTTTCTCCAGAATGTTCTGGCTTTCTCCAGAATTATTCAGGTTTCTCCAGGAAGTTTTGGTTTCCCCCAGAATGGTCTGGTTTCCTCTGGAAAGTTCTGGTATTCTCCAGAATGTTCTGTTTTTTTCTTCTTCTAGAAACTTCTGACTTTCTCCAGAATCATTCAGGTTTTCTTCAGGAAGTTTTGGTTTCCCCAGAATGGTCTGGTTTCCTCTGGAAAGTTCTGGTATTCTCCAGAATGTTCTGTTTTTGCTTCTTCTAGAAAGTTCTGGCTTTCTTCAGAATTATTCAGGTTTTCTTCAGGAAGTTTTGGTTTCCCCCAGAATGGTCTGGTTTCCTCTGGAAAGTTCTGGTATTCTCCAGAATGTTCTGGTTTTTTCTTCTTCTAGAAACTTCTGACTTTCTCCAGAATCATTCAGGTTTTCTTCAGGGAGTTTTGGTTTCCCCCAGAATGGTCTGGTTTCCTCTGGAAAGTTCTGGTATTCTCCAGAATGTTCTGTTTTTTCTTCTTCTAGAAAGTTCTGGCTTTCTTCAGAATTATTCAGGTTTTCTTCAGGAAGTTTTGGTTTTCCCCAGAATGGTCTGGTTTCCTCTGGAAAGTTCTGGTATTCTCCAGAATGTTCTGTTTTTTTCTTCTTCTAGAAACTTCTGACTTTCTTCAGAATTATTCAGGTTTTCTTCAGGAAATTTTGGTTTCCCCCAGAATGGTCTGGTTTCCTCTGGAAAGTTCTGGTATTCTCCAGAATGTTCTATCTTCTCTTCTCTTCCCTTCCCTTCCCCCCCCTCTCTTAAAAGTTCTGGTTTTGTCCAGAATGTTCCACCTTTTTCTAGGTGCTTCCGGACTTCCGGAATGGCAAGCTTTGCCCATTCGTAATAAGAAACATTAACTTTTTGCACCCCGCCCTATGAACAATTGTTTGGATCTTCAATCACCGCAGGACTGGATCCCTGCAATTGCTTTATTAATATTTTTTTTTTGAAACAAGCTTTTAGTGCAATTATGCCTTCTCATTTGCCTCCCAACAAAGGGATCCGTAACTTCCTTCTGTTTGATGGTGGTAGCGTTCCCAATCAGCCTCAATTAAAATGGCAGGACATCAGGGATAATTCATCCTTCTTTTCCAGAATATCTGATGAATAAGATGACCTCCTCAGACACCGGGAAAACTTGCCTAATGAAAGCTTTGTTGAACATCAACCAGCACACCAAGGAAGTTGTGAACATGCTGCTCTCGTTTGCAGAAGAGAACCAAATCCTAGAAAAGCTTATTAATGCAGCCTACACAGAGGAAGCCTATAGAGGTATGGGCGCCTGCTCCGGGTTTTAAAAATTTTGCAAAAAGTGTCACAGAAATTGCTACGTCGGTGCACCCTGGGGAAGGCCCCGAAAGATTTATTTCGGCCGGGAAGCGGAGAAAATATATATTGTAGGCAGCAATTTCCACAACAGCCTCAATCTAGTCCAGTGGTTCTCAACCTTTTTAATGCCGCGACCCCCAACCGGTCGTAAGTCGAGGACTACTCAACCAGTCGTAAGTCGAGAACTACTCAACCGGTGCAGCACCGTTTGCAGAATGGGACTTTTGGCGGGCTCAGCAGGGCAGAGACAGCCTGGACAATTCCTATTGGCTTTTGAAAGCCAATAGAATTAGACTCTATTCAAGAGAGTCTATTCTATTGGCTTTCAAAAGCCAACAGAATAAAAGGGAGTAGCACAGCTAAAGAAAAGGGGGGGGGGGGAAATGGCGGACTGCGTTGTTTGGCGACCCCCGTGAAATGTCGTTCGACCCCAAATGGGGTCCCGACCCACAGGTTGAGAACCACTGCTCTAGTCAGACGATTCGCCCTGAAGATCAATTGAATAATGTATTTTTCACTGTACAGGTAGTTCCTCGACTTAACAACAATTCATTTAGTGACCGTTCAAAAGTACAACATCCCTCCAAGAAAAGACTTAGAGCTGTATTTCGCGCTTATGACTGTTGCAGTGTCCCCATGGTCATGTGATCAAAATTCAGACAGTTGGAAACTGACTCATACTTATGACCATTGCACCGTACCCATGGTCACGTGATCAAAATTCAGACAGTTGGAAACTGACTGGTACTTATGACCGTTGCAGTGTCCCCATGGTCACATGATCAAAATTGGAAACTGACTCGTACTTATGACAATTGCAGTGTCCCCATGGTCACGTGATCAAAATTCAGACAGTTGGAAACTGACTCGTACTTATGACCGTTGCAGTGTCCTGGGGACACGTGATTCCCTTTTGGGACCACCTGACAAGCAAAATCAATGGGGAAGCCAGATTCACTTAACAATATAGCAACTGCAGTGATTCATTTAACCACTGTGGTAAGCAAGGTTGTAGAATGGGGCAAAATTTCTCTTAACAACTGTCTTGTTTAGCAACCAAAATTTTGGGCTCCATTATGGCGATAAGTCGAGCGCTACCTGCAGATTAAATCATAGACTAGGGGTAGGCAACCTTGGCTCTTTTATGACTCGTGGACTTCAACTCCCAGAATTCCTGAGCCAGCCATGCTGAGGGGAAAGGGAGAGGTTTCCATGCTGAGCCATGCCGGCTTAGGAATTCTGGGAGTTGAAGTCCCCGAGTCATGAAGGGGCCAAAGTTTCCCCCATGCTGGCTCAGGAATTCTGGGAGTTGAAGTCCACGAGTCATAAAAGAGCCACGGATGCCTACCCCTGTCATAGACTAATGAGGAAAAGTTATCACAGTTACTTAAGACTCCAGACCTATTATTAATGTCCTTTAAAAGGGGACTGACCTTACAACAGGCGTCCACGGTAACGGTCAAAAAAGTCAAAATGGCAGCCTCAACTATGCAATGACCCCTCCATTGGTTAGTGGTCTGTCCTTGCATAACCACAGACACCATTTTGACTTTTTGACCCCCTCCTGCATGGACATTCCTAACCACCTCTTTTTCTAAAGGTGTGCAGGGGGTACATCTGACATCCGAGAATGTGTGCGTCCAAAGAGCGGGCCTCAGTGTCCCCCATCTCTTCTGGACAGCCCTGAAAATGGCAAACAACAAAGTTGAATAGGTAGACCATGTTTGTGTAAACGTTTAACCACATTTAGCAACACGCCTAGCGAGTCATAGCCACCACAACGTTTCATGTCGTAGAATAAATGTCCAGGTTTACCCAAGGAAGTGAATCGTAAGCATAAAGACGCTTCCTGAAAGATAATTTTTGAAAGAGAAGCTTGATGAAAGGTTAAAATGGAAGAAACCACGATTAGATGAATGACACAGCCGCTTGCTCACAGCGAGCTTGCAAGCAAAAAGGAGGTTTATCCTAAATCAGGTTCTCAAGCTTGACCACTTTACACGGGGTGGACTTCAGCCCACATGCTTTAAGATGGATGGACTAACTCCCAGAATTCCCCATCTGGAGGATTCTGGGAGTTGAAGTCCACCCCTCTTAAAGGACACTGGCTGGGGAATTCTGGGAGTTGAAGTCCACCCCTCTTAAAGGACACTGGCTGGGGAATTCTGGGAGTAGAAGTCCACTCCTCTTACAGCATGCTGGGTAGGGAATTCTGGGAGTGGAAGTCCTCCCCTCTTAAAGCATGGCTGGCTGGGGAATTCTGGGAGTTGAAGTCCACCCCTCTTAAAGCATGCTAGCTGGGAGATTCTGGGAGTGGCAGTCCACCCCTCTTAAAGCAAGTTGGCTTAGGGATTCTGGGAGTTGAAGTCCACTCACCTTAAACATGCTGATTGGAGAATTCTGGGAGTTGAACTCTGCCTATCTTAAAGCATGCCGGCTGAGGAATTCTGGGAGTTGAAGTCCACCCATCTTAAAACGGCCAAAGTTGAGAAACACTCATCTGAATTATTGTTTTTTTTTTCCTTTTTTCTTTTTTAATATTGAAACTTGCAAAGAAACCTCTTGATTCTAGTTTTTGCTTTTTCACCCAGGACAGACGGCTCTAAACATTGCCATTGAAAGACGTCAGTATGACATCACTCAGACCCTCATTGAGAAAGGCGCCGACGTCAACGCCCATGCCCAGGGCGTGTTCTTTAATCCCAAACGCAAACACGAAGGGTTTTATTTCGGTAAGGGTCTGATAGGAGCTGCGACATGGTGGAAAGTGGCCGTAAAACTGGTCAAGCCGGGGTGGGGTGGGGGTCAACAACTGCATGTGTTCCTTCGGTGTCCCAATTGGTGATGTCCCAGCACCATAAGTTTGGTGAAGGCACCAGGCCAGAAACATGGCGACGGAGAGTTCTAGTCTCATGTTAGGTATGGGGACTTTGGGCCAACCAAGCACTAGAAGAAGGTGAGTTCTAGTACTGCCTTGGGCATGAAAGCTGGTGACTTTGGGCCAATCGCCGGGAGACGGTGAATTCTAGTCCTACTTTAGGCGTGAAAGCTGGCTGGGTGACTGAGCCAATCGCCAGGAGATGGTGAATTCTAGTCCTGCTTTAGGCGTGAAAGCTGGCTGGGTGACTTTGGGCCAATCGCCAGGAGACAGTGAATTCTAGTTCTGCTTTAGTCGTGAAAGCTGGCTGGGTGACTTTGGGCCAATCGCCAGGAGACGGTGAATTCTAGTCCTGCTTTAGTTGTAAAAGCTGGGTGGGTGACTTTGGGCCAATCGCCAGGAGACGGTGAATTCTAGTCCTGCTTTAGTTGTAAAAGCTGGGTGGGTGACTTTGGGCCAATCGCCAGGAGACGGTGAATTCTAGTCCTGCTTTAGTTGTAAAAGCTGGGTGGGTGACTTTGGGCCAATCGCCAGGAGACGGTGAATTCTAGTCCTGCTTTAGTTGTAAAAGCTGGGTGGGTGACTTTGGGCCAATCGCCAGGAGACGGTGAATTCTAGTCCTGCTTTAGTTGTAAAAGCTGGGTGGGTGACTTTGGGCCAATCGCCAGGAGACGGTGAATTCTAGTCCTGCTTTAGTTGTAAAAGCTGGGTGGGTGACTTTGGGCCAATCGCCAGGAGACGGTGAATTCTAGTCCTGCTTTAGTTGTAAAAGCTGGGTGGGTGACTTTGGGCCAATCGCCAGGAGACGGTGAATTCTAGTCCTGCTTTAGTTGTAAAAGCTGGGTGGGTGACTTTGGGCCAATCGCCAGGAGACGGTGAATTCTAGTTCTGTTTTAGGCATGAAAGCCGGCTGGGTGACTTTAGGCCAATCGCCAGAAGATTGTGAATTCTAGTCCTGCTTTAGGTATGACAGCAAGCCAGGTGACTTTGAGCCAGTTCCTCTTTCTCAGCCCAGCCCACCTCACAGGGTTGTCGTTGTGGGGAAAATGGGAGGAGGAAGGTGTGCTGGATATTTTTCTTATTATTTATTTATTTATTTATTTATTTATTTATGAGACTTATATACCGCTTTAAGTGCAAGCACTCTCTAAGCGGTGTACACCAGTAAGCAATGTATATATATATATATTTACATTGCCCCCAACCATCTGGGTCTTCATTTTACCTACCCCGGAAGGATGGAAGGCTGAGTCAACCTTGAGCCGGTGAGATTTGAACCGCTGACCTGCTGAACACAGTCAGCTAAAGTGGCCTGCAGTACTGCACTCTAACTGCTGCGCCACCTCGGCTCTTCTTGAGATATTTGTAAAAAGAATAAAGGTAGGATGCATATAAATAATACAATATGGCTACATCCGGGCAGCAATGATCCAAAATTGCGTCCTTGACATATGATCGTAATTTAGCCTGGCAATTATCATAAGTTGTGACAGTCGTAAAGCAGGTCAGCTTGTGTGACTGACCTGATTTTACAACCTTTTTTTGTGGTCCTAACCCCAGTGTGTGATTTTAAAAGTACTGTATAGTCATGATGTTGTTCTGTTTGTTTATATTTCGTGTTTCTTAAAACCGCCCAGCTCCCTTTAATATTAAGATTTTGTTTTCTGGGACGTGACTTCCAATTTGTTTATCTTCTCTTTTTGTTTTGTGCCACCCCTTGATAAATGCATAATAATAACATCCTAAATAATAAATCAAGATTTAATCTCAGCGATAGTTTAAGTTATTTATCAAGGGGTGGCACCAATGACACATGACAAAAGAAAATATTATTTTCGCAATTGCCCATCAATCTTAGCCCTTCCATCTAGTCGAGTGAAATAAATGTGTGACTGTTGGCTTTGTAATTGTTTTATTCCCTGCTTGCCAGAAAAATACTTGTGTATTCTTGATACCATGCAGAAGCTTCCAAACTTTTTCTTAAGGCAAATTACCGCATCATTTTTCAAATTGCTGTCAATCCATGGTCTGACAATGTGCTTTGCATCCAAAGTTCTGTCTGTCTGTCCATCTCTCTCTCTCTCTCTCTCTCTCTCTCTCTCCATTGCTTTCTCTTTTCCTTCCTTCCTTCCTTCCTTTTCTTTCTTTCTCTCATGTATCCATCCATCCACTGACCCATCCATCCATCCTTATCTCTGTTTGAATCTATCTCTATCTATCTATCTATCTGTCTGTCTGTCTGTCTGTCTGTCTGTCTATTCATCCTTGCCTTTCCTATATATTTGTCTATTTCTCTCTTTCTCTCTCTGTATCTCTATCTCTCTATCTCTATCTATCCTACCTCCCTATTGCCTATTTCTTTCATGTCTGTCTGTCTATCTAATCTTTATCTCTCTCTCTTTCTCTCTGTTTCTCTATCTATCTATCTATCTATCTATCTATCTATCTATCTATCTATCTATTCATCCTTACCTCTCTCCTATCTATTTCTCTCTCTTTCTCTGTCTCTGTATCTCTATCTCTCTATCTCTACCTATCCTACCTCCCCATCTCCTATTCTATCTATCTATCTATCTATCTATCTATCTATCTATCTATCTATCTATCTATCTATCTATCTATCTATCTTTCCATCTATCTATCATCTGTCTGTCCATCCATCCATCCATCCATTTACTTTTCATTAAACTTTGCTAGTATTTGCGTTCCTTTAATCTTTGTGGGATTTTTGAAGTTCTGGCTGAAATTTTCCCGAAATCTCCTGAGCTTGTGCGCAAATAATAAAAGAAACAGGAGTTATCAAGACGCTTAGCCCTTCAGTTCGAGCCCACCCATGGTGAATGTTGACCCTCAGAGCCTTCAATTCGGGACCCTCTTTGCAGGCGAGACCCCTCTGGCGTTAGCGGCCTGCACCAACCAGCCGGACATCGTGCAGCTCTTGATGGAGAACAGCAAGACGGACATCATGTCTCAGGACGCGCGGGGGAACAACATCCTCCATGCGCTGGTGACCGTGGCAGAAGACTTCAAGACCCAGAATGACTTTGTCCGGCGGATGTACGACGCCATCCTCTTGAAAAGCAGAAGCCGAGAGTTGGAGATGGTGAAGAATAAAGACGGTTTAACGCCTCTGCAGCTGGCGGCAAAAACAGGGAAGTTAGAGGTATGCCTTGCGACAGGAAATCCTGGACTTACGAGAAGTTCATTGAGTGACCGTTTAAAGTTACGGTTCTGGAAGTTGAAGTCCACATCCAGTTTAAACCATGCTGGCTGGGGGATTCTGGGAGTGGAGGTCCACCCATTTTAAAGCAGTCTGGCTGGGGGATTCTGGAAGTCCACCCATCTTAAAGTAGGCTGGCTGGGGAATTCTGGGAGTTGAATTCTTCCCCTCTTAAAGCATGATGGCTGGGGAATTCTGGGAGTTGAATTCCTCCCCTCTTAAAGCATGCTGGCTGGGGAATTCTGGGAGTTGAATTCCTCCCCTCTTAAAGCATGCTGGCTGGAGGATTCTGGGAGTTGACGTCCTCCCTTCTTAAAGCATGCTTGCTAGAGGATTCTGGGAGCTGAAGTCCTCTCCTCTTAAAGCATGCTGGCTGGAGGATTCTGGGAGTTGAAGCCCACCCCTCTTAAAGCATGCTTGCTGGGGAATTCTGGGAGTTGAAGTCCTCCCCTCTTAAAGCATGCTGGCTGGGGAATTCTGAGAGCTGAAGTCCTCTCCTCTTAAAGCATGCTGGCTGGAGGATTCTGGGAGTTGAAGCCCACCCCTCTTAAAGCATGCTGACTGGGGGATTCTGGGAATTGAAGCCCACTTATTTTAAAGAAAACTGGCTGGGCAATTCAGGCAGTTGAAGTCCACATCGCTTAAAGTTGTTGAGGTTGAAAAACCGTGCTCTCAACATCAACATTGTCAGTGTGCAAAACTGAAACAGGTGCAAGGATCAACTTTCAGGGCTGTTCACCTCTTGTGGGGAGCAGGATGGTGGTCCTAGCTAAGTCTTTGAGACCCTCCCTGCCTTGTCTTCACGTCGTCTGGACTCTTACTCTCTCCTTGACTTTGGATTCTTTTAGATTCTGAAGTATATCCTCAGCCGAGAAATCAAAGAAAAATCCATCCGAAGCCTTTCCAGGAAGTTCACCGACTGGGCTTATGGCCCCGTCCAGTCCTCCCTTTACGACCTCACAGAATTGGACACCACTTCGGACAATTCATTACTGGATATCATTGTCTATAATACTAATATTGGGGTAAGTCCTTGAGTCAGTGCGTTCCCAAAACAGCTGGGCTTCTATTTTTCAAGGTTTTTCTCTTTCTTTCTTTCTCTCTCTCTCTCTCTCTCTCTCTCTCCTTCTCTCTTTCTCTGTCTCCACTTTCACACTTTCTCTCTCTCTCTTTCTCTCTTTCTCTTTCTGTCTCCTCTCTCTCACTTTCTCTTTCTCTGTCTCTCTTTCTTCTCCCTTTCTCTCTCTCTTGTTTTTTTCTCTTTCTGTCTTTCTCTATTTCTTTCTCTTTCTCCCTTCTTCTCTCCCTTTCTCTTTCTCAATTCTCTTTGTTTCTCTCTTTCTCCTTCTCTTTTTCTCTCTCATTTTTTCTTTGTCTCTTTCTCTCTCTCTTTCTCATTTCTTTTATTTTCTCTTTCCCTCTCTCCCTTCTCTTTTTCTCTCTCATTTTTTCTCTTTCTTCCTCTATTCCTTTCTTTCCTTCTCTTTCTCCTTTCTTCTCTTTCTCTTTTGTTTCTCTCTCTCTCTCTCTGTTTCGCTCTGTCTTTCTCCTTCTCCCTCTTTTACAACCGTTGCAGCTTTTCCCGGGGTCACATGATCAGAAGTTAGACGCTTGGCAACTGACTCGTATTTATGACGGTTGCAGCGTCTCAGGGTCACATGATCCCCTTCTGCGATCTTCTGACAAGCAAAGTCAATGGGGAAGCGGGATTATAATAATAATAATAATAGTAAAGTTGGAAAGGACCTTGGAGGTCATCTAGTCCAACCCCCTGCTCAGGCAGGAAACCCTATACCATTTCAGACAAATGGCTGTCCAGTCTCTTCTTAAAAACTTCCAGTGTTGGAGCATTCACCGCTTCTGGAGACAGATTGTTCCACTGGTTAATTGTTCTAACTGTCAGGAAGTTTCTCCTTAGTTCTAGGTTGTTTCTCTCTTTGGTTAGTTTCCATCCGTTGCTTCTTGTCCTGCCTTCAGGGCTTTGGAAAATAGCTTGACTCCCTCATGCAACAGCCCTGTTCCTTACTTAACAACTGCAGGGATTCACTTAACAACTGTGACAAGAAAGGTTATAAAAGGGGGCAAAACTCACTTAAGCAATGTCTCGCTTAGCAACAGAAATTTTGATTGAGGACTGCCTGCTCGTTCATCCCTTGGACTACAGTTGTGGCCAAAATTGTGGGAACCTTTTGGGAAAAGTGTATTTTTGAGGTTGGGTAACACCACTTTCTTTTTGGAGTTATAAAACTATATATCAATGGAAAGATCATTTAATCAAGAACGTAATGCAACAAAGTTCGCTCAATTATCTGTATTGTATCCTGTGAAACGTTATAGCCAAATAACCAGAAAAAGGAAGCACACCTTGCTTAGGTTGATCTCAGGTAGCTTTCCTTCACCTGATGGTAGCCAATGAGCGTGAGTGTTTAGAGAGCCAATCAGGTGTCATCTTGTTTTGGCCATGAGCCAATCAGATCATGGTAGGATCCAGTGATTGATGTCCTGTATTGAAGCTGAGAGGAGGACATTTGTCAATGTGTTATGTGATGGCTATCAAGTTGGTTGGGGTTTTTTTTTGTGTTCTTTCACTTAGTGAGCTTGCAAAACGTAATAAAATTAAAGTCATGGTGCAAAGAGTTAACCGGTCACCCAGAAAGCGATGTAAAATAGTATTATTAAGCGAACAAGGCTACAGTTATAAAGAAATGAGAAGAAAAACGGGCGGAGAACTTAACCAAAGGTGGCTTTTTCTACGGTACACTTTCCCAAAAGGTTTCCACAATTTTGGCCACTACTGTATCGCTGAGCCATTCAAGCTTGTGGCCCAGTTTAACTAACCTGTTATTTCACCCGGATTAAACCTTGGTTACCAACGCTCTCTCTCTTGCTTTTAATCTGTGTTTTCCCCCCCCCCTCCAATGCAGAATCGTCACGAAATGCTGGCTCTGGAACCGCTGCATTCCCTTGCTCCGGATGAAGTGGAAGAGATTTGCTCGCCACGTCTTCTTCATCTCCTGCGGCCTGTACTTCATCTACAACCTCATTTTGACGTTGATCTCCTACTACAGGCCTCACACCAAGCAGGTAGAGAGGGCTCCCAAAGATGCTTTTTCCAAGGGGCCACTGGACCTTCTTGTTTTTCCTTTGAAGACGTTTCGCTTCTCCTCCCAGAAGCTTCTTCAGCTCTGACTGGATGGTGGGGAATAGAAGAATTTATACTCCTTGCAGACAGCCGGTCATTTGAATTGTTTTTAGAGAGTCGTTGAGGCCACCTGGAGGTTTACCTCTGTCCTGAGAGTCACCTGAGTGGTGCAAATGGGTGGGGAGCCTTCTTGGAACTGTGGAAAGGACCGTGTTGTATATTGGAGATAGAGGATGTCGTGTCCCTCCCCCTCTGTTGAGGGAGGGAGTTCAGTTTTGACACAGATGGCCTCTTTGACCTCTCTTTCAAACCAGCAGACACAGGTAACCCTCCAAGTGGCCTCAATGACTCTCTCTAAAACAGCGGTTCTCAACCTGTGGGTCGGGACCCCATTTGGGGGTCAAACGACCATTTCACAGGGGTCGCCAAACAACGCAGTCCGCCATTTTTTCCCCCTTTTCCTTAGCTGTGCTACTCCCTTTTCTTCTATTGGCTTTGGAAAGCCAATAGAATAGACTCTCTTGAATAGAGTCTAATTCTATTGGCTTTCAAAAGCCAATAGGAATTGTCCAGGCTGTCTCTGCCCTGCTGAGCCCGCCAAAAGTCCCATTCTGCAAACGGTGCTGCACCAGTTGAGTAGTCCTCGATTTATGACCGGTTGAGTAGTCCTCGACTTACGACCGGTTGGGGGTCGCGGCATTAAAAAGGTTGAGAACCACTGTTCTAAAAGAAGGCAAACGACCAGCTGTCTGCAAGGAGTATAAATCCTCCCATTCCCCACCATCCAGTCAGAGCTGATGAAGCTTCGTGCAGGAGAAGCGAAACGTCTTCAAAGAAAAACAAGGGAGTCCAGTGGCCTCCAGAAAAAGCACCTTTGGGACATCCATGAACCTGGATGACTGAGAGCCTTCTTAAACAGGTAGGGAGGGCAGCACCATCTCCTCATCCTTTTTATTCTGGACAGGATGGATCCCTTTCCAGGGCATCTTCAATAAAACTGCCTTCTCCAGGTAGTCCTTGACTTACGGCCACAGTTGGAACAGAATTCCCATGGCTAAGCAAGGCTCGGTTTAAGCGAGTTGTGCCCAATTTTAAGATCTCTAATTTTTTTTGCCACGGTTACTAAATGAATTACTGCCGTTGTTAAGTGAATCACGTGGTCCTTAAGCAAATCTGGCTCCCCCCCCGACTTGGCCTGTTGGAAGCTGCAAATGGCGCTAACGTAAGCCCAGGATGCTGCAGCGATTGTAAACACAGGCAGTCCTCAACGTACGACCGCAACTGAGCCCAAAATGTACGTTTCTCAGTGAGACATTCGTGAAGTGCGTTTTGCCCCCTTCTATGACCTTTCTCGCCACGGTCGTTAAGTGAATCACTGCCTTTGTTAAGGTAGTCACACGGTTGTTAAGTGAATCCGGCTTCCCCCCCCATGGACTTTGCTTGTCAGAAGGTCGCAAAAGGGAACTGGGACACTGCCACCGTCGTAAATATGAATCAGTCGCCCAGCGTCTGAATGTAAATCACAGGCTCAGAGGGATGCTTCAATGGTCGTAAGTGTGAAAAATGGTAATAATAATAATAATAATACGGTAATAATATAATAATAATAATAATAATGTTAGAAGGGACCTTGGAGGTCATCTAGTCCAACCCCCTGCTCAGGCAGGAAACCCTACCCCATTTCAGACAAATGGCTGTCCAGTCTCTTCTTAAAAAACCTCCAGTGTTGGTGCATTCACCGCTTCTGGAGGCAGGTTGTTCCACTGGTTAATTGTTCTAACTGGTAGGAAGTTTCTCCTTAGTTACAGGTTGCTTCTCTTTTTGATTAATTTCCATCCATTGCTTCTTGTCCTGCCCTCAGGGGCTTTGGAAAATAGCTTGACTCCCTCTTCTTTGGGGCAGCCCCTGAGATACTGGAAGACTGCTATCATGTCCCCCCTGTCCTTCTGTAACTTCGACCTGTCACTAAGTGAACTACCAAGGACTACCTGGGCATGGCAGTTGCCAAGTGGCCAAATTTTGATCACCCAATTGTGGAGATGCTACGACAGTCGTAAGTGCGAGCACGGTCGTAAGTGCGAGCACCGATCATAAGTTGCTTTTTCCTGCATTGTAACTTTGAACAGTCATACAATAATGGTTGTAAGGCGAGGGACTACCTATATTCTTATTTTTTTCTTCTCGTGTTCTTTTTTCTTCTTTGTCCCTAGCTTCCACCGTTTCCTTTTGGCATTGATCGGAGACCTGAATTGGCTGCAGCTATCAGGACAAGCCATGGTTATCTTGGGAGCCGTGTTTATTGCTATTAAAGAGGTAAGTGCTGATAGGAATATTCCACACCGGCATGGATCCCTTCTCTTAGGGTGCCCTAACTGGGTTTCACAGAACAGACTAAAAACATAGGAAGAACGGCTGCGGGACTTGGGTTTGGCTAGAATAGAATATAGAATATAGAATATAGAATATAGACTAGACTAGACTAGACTAGACTAGACTAGACTAAACTAGAATAGAATAGAATAGAATAGAATAGAATAGAATAGAATAGAATAGAATAGAATAGAATAGAATATATACTGTAGAGTAGAGTAGCATAGAATAAAATATAGAGTAGAGTAGAATAAAATATTAAAATAGAATAGAATATAGAATAGAATCTAGAATAGAAAATAGAATCTAGAATAGAATAGAATATAGAATAGAATAGAATAGAATAGAATAGAATTGAATATGGAATGGAACGGAACAGAACAGAATATAGGATGGAATAGAATAGAATAGAATAGAATAGAAGAATAACAGAGTTGGAAGGGACCTTGGAGGGTCATCTAGTCTGACCCCCTGCTCAGGCAGGAAACCCTATACCATTTCGAACAAGTGGCTGTCCAATCTCTTATTAAAGTGTTGGAGCATTCACAACTTCTGAAGGCAACAAAAGAGGGTCACATGACTCCGGGACTCTGCAGCCATCATAAATAGGAGTCAATTGCCAAACGTCCAAATTTTGATCCCGTGACCAGGGGGGATGCTAAAATGGACATGTGGAAAAATGATATC
>CM077918.1:355325211-355347653 GCA_039797435.1 Crotalus adamanteus | reverse complement strand
GAAGGAAGGAAGGGAAGGAAGGAAGGAAGGAAGGAAGGAAGGAAGGAAGGAAGGAAGGAAGGAAGGAAGGAAGGAAGGAAGGAAGGAAAAGGAAAGGACTGTGGGGGTGCCTGGTGCTTTCTGAGCTGGGTGGTTTTCTTGCAGACGTTTCATCACCCAACTAGGGAATATCATCAGTGCTAGAAGGGGGGAGGAGGAGGAGGAGGAGGAGGAGGTTGGAGGAGGAAGAAGGAAGGAAGGAAGGAAGGAAGGAAGGAAGGAAGGAAGGAAGAAGGAAGGAAGGAAGGAAGGAAGGAAGGAAGGAAAGGACTGTGGGGTGCCTGGTGCTTTCTGAGCTGGGTGGTTTTCTTGCAGACGTTTCATCACCCAACTAGGGAACATCATCAGTGCTAGAAGGGGGGAGGAGGAGGAGGAGGAGGAGGTTGGAGGAGGAGGAAGAAGGAAGGAAGGAAGGAAGGAAGGAAGGAAGGAAGGAAGGAAGGAAGGAAGGAAGGAAGGAAGGAAGGAAGGGACTGTGGGGTGCCTGGTGCTTTCTGAGCTGGGTGGTTTTCTTGCAGACGTTTCATCACCCAACTAGGGAACATCATCAGTGCTAGAAGGGGGGAGGAGGAGGAGGAGGAGGTTGGAGGAGGAGGAGGAGGAAGAAGGAAGGAAGGAAGGAGGGAGGGAAGGAAGGAAAGGACTGTGGGGTGCCTGGTGCTTTCTGAGCTGGGTGGTTTTCTTGGAGACCTTTCATCACCCAACTAGGGAACATCATCAGCGCTAGAAGGGAGTGGGGGTGTATGGAGAGGAGGAGGAGGAAGTGGAAAAGGAGGAGGAGGAGGAGGAAGACTGTGAGGATCTTGGTGCTCTTTGAGCTTGGTGGGTTTTTTTGCAGACGTTTCATCACCCAACTAGGGAACATCATCAGCGCTAGAAGGGAGGGGGGTTATGGAGAGGAGGAGGAGGAGGATGTCCTTGGTATTCTTGAGCCTAGCATCATCAGTGCTAGAAGGGCATGTGGGGTTCGCTCTGTGTTCATATACTAGTGGCTTGCCCTGTTCAGTGTTGCTGGCAGTCCTTGAGCAGACTGTGGTTTACTGTTGGATTGTTTGTCTGCGTTGGTAATTCTGTTCGTTTGTTTATTGATTCATTAATCTTCTCCCCGTTCTCCGCCCAGCCTGGCAGCCTTGGTGGACTCATGTCCCGAGGACAGCAAATGCAACGAGTACAGCGTCTTGGGCAGCATCGAGGGTCGACTTGTTCATGCTGACCTTGGGCCTGGGCGAGCTGGACGTGCCGAAAAACGCCAAGTACCCCATCCTGTTCCTCCTGCTGCTCATCTCCTTCGTCATCCTGACCTTCGTTCTGCTCCTCAACATGCTGATCGCCTTGATGGGGGAAACGGTGGAAGACATTTCGAAAGAGAGCGAGCACATCTGGAGGCTGCAGGTGGGCCTGGGGGGGTGGGGCTGGGGGTCTCTTGGGGGTTCCTTTGAGGAAAACGGTATGGAATCCAGATATCTATGGAGGCTCTCAGCCATCCAGGTCGTGCTCACGTGAAGTATTAATACCACTCTTTAATGCCTTGGTAAGGCCACACTTGGAATACTGCATCCAGTTTTGGTCACCACGATGTAAAAAAGATGTTGAGACTCTAGAAAGAGTACAGAGAAGAGCAACAAAGAGGATCAGGGGACTGGAGGCTAAAACATATAAGGAACGGTTGCTGGAATTGGGTATGTCTAGTTTAAGGAAGAGAAGGACGAGGGAGGACAGGATAGCAGCCTTCCAGTATCTCAGGGGGCTGCCCCAAAGAAGAGGGAGTCAAGCTATTCTCCAAAGCGCCTGAAGGCAGGACAAGAAGCAACGGATGGAAACTGATCAAGGAGAGAATCAACCTAGAACTAAGGAGAAACTTCCTGACAGAACAATTAACCAGTGGAACAACTTGCCTCCAGAAGCAGTGAATGTTCCAACACTGGACATTTATAAGAAGAGACTGGACAGCCATTTGTCCCAAATGGTGTAGGGCTGGGGTAGGCAACCTTGGCTCTTTTATGACTCGTGGACTTCAACTCCCAGAATTCCTGAGCCAGCCATGCTGAGGGGAAAGGGAGAGGTTTCCATGCTGAGTCATGCTGGCTCAGCAATTCTAGGAGTTGAAGTCCACCAGTCATGAAGGGGCCATAGTTCCCCCATGCTGGCCCAGGAATTCTGGGAGTTGAAATCCACGAGTCATAAAAGAGCCAAGGTTGCCTACCCCTGGTTTGGGTTTCCTGCCTGAGCAGGGGGTTGGACCAGATGACCTCCAAGGTCCCTTCCAACTTTACTACTACTATTACTACTACTACTACTACTACTACTACTACTATTACTATTATTATTATTATTATTATTATTATTATTATTATTATTATTATTATCTCTTCTGAACCATCCCTCTTGGTTCTTCTCTCTGTTGCCCCCCAGAGAGCCAGGACGATTGTGGAGATCGAAAAACTTCTCCCCAAGTTCCTGAGGAGGAAATTTGAACTTGGGAATGGTGCAAAGTGGCTGACAACGACACGCGGTGTGTTTAAGGTGAGTGACAGGCCAGATGGGAGGGATTTTGTACTGTGGGGGCAAAGAGAGGAAAATGCAATGGCGGATTAATCCATGAATTTTGAGCTATGGAAAGCAATAATGCAGTAATGTGGATGAAACGTAAGGATGAATTCCTGAGAGAAGAGAATATTTGTAGCTAAGGATTGGACTGTGCGCTCCTTGCTGCTCTCTGAGCTTAGTTATTTTCTTGCAGACATTGCATTACCCAATTTTCTGTTTATTTATCATAGCTTGCCCTGTCATTGTTGGTGGGAATGTTCTTAGATGATAGATAGATAGATAGATAGA
The DNA here is from genome assembly GCA_039797435.1 of Crotalus adamanteus. Classification (NCBI taxonomy): domain Eukaryota; kingdom Metazoa; phylum Chordata; class Lepidosauria; order Squamata; family Viperidae; genus Crotalus; species Crotalus adamanteus. The sequence continues at coordinate 355,344,779 of CM077918.1, read as the reverse complement.
TAGATAGATAGATAGATAGATAGATAGATAGATAGATAGATAGATAGACAGACAGACAGATATAGATAGATAATAGATAGATATAGATAGATAGATAGATAGATAGATAGATAGATAGATAGATAGACAGATAGATATAGATAGATAGATAGATAGATAGATAGATAGATAGATAGATAGATAGATATAGATAGATAGAGACAGAGAGAGATGATAAAGAGATGACCAAGAGATAGATAGATAGAATGATAGATAGATAATAGAGCTATAGAAAGAAATAGATAGAGATGATAGAGATAGACAGACGGACGGATAGACAGATGGACAAATAGACAGACACAGATATGATAGATAGATAGATAGATAGATAGATAGATAGATAGATAGATAGATAGATAGATAGATGGATGGATAGATACAGGTGTGTGCGAGAGAGAGATGATAGAGAGATGACCAAGAGATAGATATAGAATGACAGATAACAGAGCGATAGAGATGATAGAGATAGATAGATAGATAGATAGATAGATAGATAGATAGATAGATAGATAGATAGATAGATAGATAGATAGATAGACGGACAGATGGACAGAGATATATAGATAGATAGATAGATAGATAGATAGATAGATAGATAGATAGATAGATAGATAGATAGATAGAGATAGATAGATAGAGATAGACAGACAGATGGACAGACAGAGACAGATGAGAGAGAGAGAGAGATGATAGAGAGATGACCAAGAGATAGATATATAGAACAGTGGTTCTCAACCTGTGGGTCGGGACCCCATTTGGGGTCGAACGACCATTTCATGGGGGTCGCCAAACCAGGCTGTCCGCCATTTCCCCCCCTTTTCTTTGGCCACGCCCCTGGCACCCGGTGATGTATAAGTGGTTGGGGGTCACCACAACATGGGGACCTGTATTATGGGGTCGCGGCATTAGAAAGGTTGAGAACCACTGATATAGAATGATAGATAGATAATAGAGCTATAGACAGAGATAGATAGAGATAGACGGACGGACTATGTAGATGTTCTTTATCTAAATGAGTTAATTTCTTTGCTCTGTAACTAGAATCAATGAAGTCAAATGGACGGAGTGGAAAACCCACGTGGCCTTTATCAATGAGGATCCAGGAACAACAGGTAACCGAACACACAAGGAGCTGCATAGATTTAAAAACAAAGCCTAGATATTTTCCCCTAAAAATGTTTGCTGATCATAGAGGTGCATCTGTCAGTTACCATTTAATAATCAGTCCCAGTTAATAGAAATGCATAGAGGTAGTCCTCAACTTACGACTTGCTATTTATCTAATTATGCATGTATCTGTCTATCATCTATCTTTTCTCTATCTATCCATCTGTCTCTCTGTCTGTTTCTATCCATCTAATATCTCTTTCCATCTATCCTTATCTTTCTCCTATCTATCTATCTATCTATCTATCTATCTATCTATCTATCTATCTATCTATCTATCTATATCTCCTATCTTTGTCTGTCTGTCTGTCTGTCTGTCTATCTCTATCTATCTATCTATCTATCTATCTATCTATCTATCTATCTATCTATCATCCTCTCTATCATCTTTCTCTCTCTCTCTCTCTCTCTCTCTCTCTCACACACACACACACACACACATCTATCATATCTCTCATCTCTGTCTCTATCTGTCTATCAATTATCTCTCTGTCTATAGCTCTATTATCTGTATCGTTCTATCTCTAAATATCTCTTGGTCATCTATCTATCATTATCTGTCTATATCTCTCATCTATCTGTCTATCATCTTTCTCTGTATTTATCATCTTTCTCTATCATCTATCTATCATATTTCTCTCATCTATCTATCTATATCTATCATTTTTATATCATCTTTGTCTATAGCTCTATATCTATATCTAGCTATCTAGCTATCTATCTGTCTATCTATCATCTCTATCTCTGTCTATAGCTCTATTATCTTTCATTCTATCTCTCTATCTCTTGGTCATATCTCTCTCTCATCTCTATCTATCTATCTATCTATCTATATCTATCATCTATCTGTCTATAGTGTTATCTATCATTCTATTTCTCTATCTCTTGGTCATATCTTTCTCTCTCTCATCTCAATCAATCAATCTCTATCTATCTATCTATCTATCTATCTATCTATCTATCTATCTATCATCTCTATGTCTATAGCTCTATTATCTATCATTATATCTCTCTACCTCTTGGTCATATCTCTCTCTCTCTCTCTCATCTCTATCTATCAATCAATCTATCTATCTATCTATCTATCTATCTATCTATCTATCTCTCTCTATCTATTTATCATCTCTATCTCTGTCTATAGCAGTGGTTCTCAACCTTTCTAATGCCACGACCCCATAATACAGTTCCCCATGTTGTGGTGACCCCCAACCACTTATACATCACCGGGTGCCAGGGGCGTGGCCAAAGAAAAGGGGGAAAAAATGGCAGACAGCCTTGTTTGGCGACCCCCGTGAAATGGTCGTTCGACCCCAAATGGGGTCCCGACCCACAGGTTGAGAACCACTGGTCTATAGTATTATCTATCATTCTATTTCTCTATCTCTTGGTCATATCTCTCTCTCTCTCTCATCTCTATCTATCAATCAATCTATCTATCTATCTATCTATCTGTCTGTCTATCTATCATCTCTATCTCTGTCTATAGCTCTATTATCTATCATTCTATCTCTCTATCTCTTGGTTATCTATCTATCTATCTATCTATCTATCTATCTATCATCTATCTATCTATCATCTATCTATCTATCTATCAATCATCTATCTATCTATCTATCTATCTATCTATCTATCTATCTATCTATCTATCTAATTTAGATTAGGAACACATGGCTGGGGAATTCTGGGAGCTGAAGTCCACCCATCTTAAAGCCCCCGAGGTGGAGAAGCACTTTCCTATCTGCCTCCTCCGAAATATATTCCACCCTTTATCCCAAGATAAACGGAGTGGGCATCTTAACGAACTGAGATCCCACTTTTCCCCGTTTCCCTTTCAGAGTGCGGCAGAATGCAAGACACCTCAAGGAGTAACAGCAAAACCACTTTGAACGCCTACGAAGAAATTTACGACTTGCCAGAAACGACAGTTTAAACCGCGCACCGCCGTGGGGCCATTTTAGACCGCGACGGCTTCAGAGAAGCCACACGAAGGCAGGAGGCACCCCAATCTCGTCCGTTCCCAAGCTGGGCCAGACTAGCACTCAGATGAAGAGGGGGTAACACCCCTCCATTGCAAGAGGGTTGACTAAGAGTTGTAAGCAGGGGGGACTAAGGGTCCTAGCCTAGATTTTTCTCAACTTCCTGGGAAGTCTTTGACTTTTTCTGTTGGTGACCTGAAGGAAATACATTTCAGATTTCAAGAGAAACCACAATACAAAATCTGCAGCACTGACCACGTGGAGCGTGATTTTTCCTGGTGGATTGGGACCTGCTCTGCTGTTTGCTCTGGCAGGCTAGAGACTAAGCGAAGGGGGTCAGGATGAGCCCTCCTCCCTCTCTCCTGAGTCAATGGGAGCGTGGTCTGCCTGAAGGTGACCTCAAGCCAATTTGGACTAATCTTGGAAACAAACCAAGATTGATCCTGGTTTGTCCTCAGATGGGAAAGAAGAAGCCCTTTAGGAGAAACATCTGGAGGGTGGAGAGGGCAGAGGTTCGCTGCACCATTATTGCTAAGGACACTTCCTGGATAAGTGTGTTCCAGGAATTTGCATTTAACTTGAAAGAAACATCACGGTTTAAATGGTAGATTTGAGGAGGTGATATCTAGTTGGGGGCATTTTTGTACATTTGTGTGTGTGAGTGAGTGAGTGAGTGAGAGAGAGAGAGAGAGATTAGAAAAAGAAAGAGAGAGAAAGAAAGAAAAAAGACAGAAAAGAGAAGAAAGCAAAAGAGAAAGAAAAAGAAAGAAAGGAGAAAGAGAGAGAAAGAAAAAGAGAGAAAGAGAAAGGAAGAGAGAGAGAAGAGGGAGAGAGAGAAAGAAAGAAAGAGATGTATGCATCTCCAATGAAAATTCTTGAATTCCAAGTATGTGCAGTATTTATTCAAGTATTTCTGTTTTTTTCAGCGATGTTTTGTGAGTGTCGCCTTAGAGCATATTGCTGCTTCTTGATTAGCACTTTACAGCCAGATGTGCAATTTGGCAAAAAATCTCCCTGCGGAAAGGCGAGAGACATTTGCAACAGGCATTCGTTATTTTTCCAAACTTAATGACATTGTCCAGGGATTTATCAGTCCTGGGACTGTAGTTTAAATATATATATATGTATATTTATTGCAAATAAAGAGAAATAAAGTCAACTGTTTTATAAACACCGATATCTCACTAGTATGCAATTCTGTGAAGGTTGGGGGGGGGGAACCCATCGTTCTCCCTCTGAGGAGACAGTTTAATTCTTACAGAGAGTCCTCAACTTACGACTATAATGAAGCTTGGCCATTAGAATCCTGAGGGTCATAAAACAGGTCATCCATGTCATCAATCCAATTTTATGTTTTGTTTTGTTTTTTGCAACAGTCCTTAAATAAATCAATGGTTCATTCTGGGCTGGTTTTGGCGAAAACTGGAAGTTTTCTATTCCATTCCATTTTCCATTCCATTCCATTTTCCATCCCATCCCATCCCATTCTATTCTATTCTATTCTATTCTATTCTATTCTATTCTATTCTATTCTATTCTATTCTATTCCATTCCATTCCATTCCATTCCATTCCATTCCATTCTACTCTACTCTACTCTACTCTACTCTACTCTATTCTATTCTATTCCATATTTTCTATTCTATTCTATTCTATTCTATTCTATTCTATTCTATTCTATTCTATTCTATTCTATTCTATTCTATTCCATTCCATTCTATTCCATTCCATTCCATTCCATATTTTCTATTCTATTCTATTCTATTCTATTCTATTCTATTCTATTCTATTCTATTCTATTCTATTCTATTCTATTCTATTCTATTCTATTCTACTCTATTCATTATTCTTGTCTGAGATATTATACGTTTTCCTCGAGTGGGGGGTTGGACTAGAACAGGGCTTTTCAACCAGTGGCACGGGTACCACCTGTGGTCCATTGGCCCCTGGCAGGGGGTATGCAACCATCCTAGAAAAGGGGTAGTGGGGGAGGGGAATGAGCTGAACCGGTGGCAGCACCGCACAAGCCTGAGCGAGAGACGGCTGGAGCTGCAGGACTGTCAGGGCTCAGCGGAAGCGCCAGGATCAGTGCCGCTTTCCAGCTGATGGCGCTTCTTCGGGGCTGTCAGGGCTCAGCGGAAGCACCAGGATCAGTGGCAGGCTCCAGCTGGAGCTCGGCGCTGATCCTGGCGCTTCTGCTGAGCCCAGAAGAAACACCAATCAGCTGGAATATTGCAGCCTCTCCAGGGTCTTGTGATTTACATTCAGATGCTTGGCAACTGATTCATATTTATGACGGTCACAGTGTCCCAGGGTCATGTGAAGGGACCAAAACCTGCTGCAACCACCCAGCAGACGGGGGGAATAAAAACCAAACATCCCCCACCCCACCCCCGCTGCCAATCCCCAACAGAAATGCTCACAACAATGAAAACCTCGGACAGGAGGAAGAGCGCAGCCGGGCAGGCAGGCAGGTGTCTTGCTCGGCTGTGGTTTGGGGGGCACTTTTTTCAGGGCCATTGTAACTTCAAACAGTCACTAAGCGAACTGTTGTAAATCGAGGACTACCTGTACTTTATCACTTTTTTCCTTTTTTTTTTTTGGGTCAAGTTTTTGACCCCTTGCTAGGCGACTGGTGGTACTCGGATGTTGCCATATCCTAAAAGTGGTACAATGGGTGAAAAGGTTGAAAAGCCCTGCCCTATTCTATTCTATTCTATTCTATTCTATTCTATTCTATTCTGGCAGGGTGCATTGTTTTCTGAGTAAGTGCTCTCTATTTTTTACAGTGGTAAATTGAATTTTTGGTCTAGGATCTATGATGTGCTTAGGCCACCTTGGATGAGAAATGCCAAATATTTGCTGGCACTTTAGAGGACCTGAACAAACCATCCTGGTTTAAGACACTTGGAGCCCTTTGGCATTCAATTTTACTTTCACCGTCTTTATGAAGGCTTGTTGCTTTTCGTAATAAGCGGCCTCATTCACAAAGGTTGGGTACACTGTCACTTCTCCGTCGTATGCAATTGTCCTTCCTTCCAGAGTCAAAAACATGGGGTCACCTGGATTTAGCGGCCACCAGTCTCGGTCCTACGGAACAGGAACAAGATAATCTTGCAAAATAATAAAGCATGGTTGCTGGAATTGGGTATGTCCAGTTTAATGAAGAGAAGGACCAGAGGGGACATGATAGCAGTGTTCCAGTATCTCAGGGACTGCCCCAAAGAAGAGGGAGTCAAGCTATTCTCCAAAGCCCCTGAAGGCAGGACAAGAAGCAACGGGTAGAAACTGACCAAGGAGAGAAGCAACCTAGAAATAAGGAGAAACTTCCTGACAGTGAGGACAATTAACCAGTGGAACAACCTGCCTCCAGAAGCTGTGGATGCTCCAACACAGGAAGTTTTTAAGAAGAGACTGGACTGAAATGGTATATAGAATCCTGGTTGAGCAGGGATTTGGACTAGATGACCTCCAAGGTCCCCTGTTGTTTTATTCCAGGGGTAGGCAACCCAAAACACTCAAAGAGCCACTTGGACCCGTTTCCCACCGAAAACAAAACACCAGGAGCTGCAAAACCCTTTTGATATCTCAAATGAAGATAACACTGCATATATCCTTTTTCACCTTTATTATAGATGTGTGTGTGTGTGTGTGTGTGTGTGTCTGTGTACACACACACACACAGGTAAAAAAGGATATATGCAGTGTTATCTTCATTTTAGATGTCAAAAGGGTCTCTCTCTCTCTCCCTCCCTTTCTCTCTCTTGGTCTGCCAGTCCTCTTCCCCTACTCTTTCTTTCTCTCTCTCTTTCCTCTCTCTCTCCCCCCCCTCTCTCCCTCTCACCTATCTGCTGCTCACCTGGCAAGCTGGCTTCAAGCTGTTCTCCAACAAGCTCAGGGGTAGGCAACCTAACCTCGGCTCTTTTATGACTCGTGGACTTCAACTCCCAGAATTCCTGAGTCAGCATAGCTGGGCTAGCTAGCTCTCTCCTGCCCTTCCTGCTTCCTGCAGAGACGCAGCAAAGGGAGGGGCCCCGCCCAATAAGCTTTTCAGCTCCTTGGAGAACACTGTGAGTGCACTCTCTTTTACACACACACACACACACACAGAGAGAGAGAGAGAGAGAGAGAGAGAGAGAGAGAGAGAGAAGCAGGGAAGCACAAGTGCCTCTCTCTGTCTCTGTCTCTCTCTGCAAATGGCAGAGGAAGCTGGGAGCCACAGGGGAAGGCTCAAAGAGCCGCATGCGGCTCCGAAGCCGCAGGTTGCCGACCTGTGGTCTATTCTATTCTAAATGTGCCACAATTTGGATTAAGGCTGTTTAAAGGAAGACTGAAGTACACTTCAAGGGTTATCGTTTAACCCCCAATAAACAGCCCCTACTAACAAGCCGAGCTTCATCCGTCACTGCTTTTTAAGCATGCTGAAGATAAACACAGGCCCATCCTCTGACCAAAATTACTGTTAAAAATACAATTAAAGAGTTAATAAAATGTGAAATAAACAAACTCAAAGAGCAGACTCCATCGACCGCTAGGTCCTTTTTTTTTCTTCTTCTTTTTTCCTGCTGTCGGGTTTTCGACATTTCTAGGTTTCTAACTAAGCAGGTCAAAACCAACCTGCACCCTTTTCGGTGGGGCAGACTTCAGTTCAAGGACAGGAATTCAAGCTTTGGCAGATTCCGATGCATTTAATGTCTTGGGCATCGGTTTAGAAGGGTCCTCAGTCCTGTGTTAGCCATGCACATTTCATCTGGTGGAGAGGTGGGCATGATTTCATTTAAGGGGACCTTGGTGCTCTCTGAGCTTGTTGTTTTTTTTAAAAAAAAACAGACGTTTCCTTGCCCAGCTAGGTAACATCATCAGGGCTAGAAGGGAGAAGGAGGAGGAGGAGGAGGGCTGGGGGGGGGTCCTTGGTGCTCTCTGAGCTTTTTTTTTTTTTTTTTTTTTACAGATTTTTCACTGCCCAACTAGGTAACATCATCAGGGCTAGAAGGGAAGAGGGGGAGGAGGAGGAGGAGGAGGAGGAGGAGGAGGAGGAGGAGGAGGAGGAGGAGGAGGAGGAAAAGGAAGGGAGGAGGAGGAGGAGGAAGAAGAGGAGGAGGAGGAGGAGGAGGAGGAGGAGGAGGAGGAGGAGGAGGAGGAGGAGGAGGAGAATGACTGTGGAATCCTTGGTGGTTTTCCTGGAGACATTTCATTACCCATCTGGGATCTGGGTAACACCATGAGGGCTAGAAGGGAGTGGGTTTCCTGGGAGAAGGAGGAAAAGGAAGGGAGGAGGAGGAGGAGGAAAAGGAAGGGGGGAGGAGGAGGAGGAGGAGGAAGAGGAGGAGGAAAAGGAAGGGAGGAGGAGGATGACTGTGGAATCCTTGGTGGTTTTCCTGGAGACATTTCATTAACCATCTGGGTAACACCATCAGGGCTAGAAGGGAGTGGGTTTGCTGGGAGGAGGAGGAGGAGGAGGAAAAGGAAGGGAGGAGGAGGAGGAGGAGGAGAGGGGGGGGAAGGAGGACTGTGGGGTCCTTGGTGCTCTCTGACTTTGGTGGTTTCCTTGCAGACGTTTCATGACCCAACTAGGTAACAACATCAGTGCTACAAAAGAATGGGGGTTTGCAATGAGGAGGAGAAGGAGGACTGTGGGGTCCTTGGTGTTCTCTGATTTCGGTGGTTTTCTTGCAGACATTTCATGACCCAATTAGGTAACACCATCAGGGCTAGAAGGGAATGTGGGGTTTGCTCTCTGTTGATATACAACTGGCTCGCCCTGTCAGTGCAACACCCCAATCAAGGAACTACCAATTCAGACAAACAATCAATCAGCAAACAGCAGCCTAACCCAGGAACCACCAAAACCACACCCAACAACCCTGACAGGGCAAGTCACATAAATGTAAACACAGAACAAACGCCACATTTCCTATACAGGTCGTCTTCAACTTACAATCATTCATTTAGTGACCGTTCAAAGTTACAACGGCACTGAAAAAAGGGACGTATGACCGTTTTTTCCCACTTACGACCGTCGCAACTTCCCCGCGGTCACATGATCAAAATTCAGCTGCTCGGCAACTGGCTGGTATTTATGACGGTCGCAGCGTCCTGGGGGGTCACGGGATCCGCTTTTGCGACCTTCTGACAAGCCAAATCTATGGGGAAAGCCAGGTTCACGTAACAACCGTGTGACTAACGTAACAGCTGCAGTGATCCACTTAACGACGGTAGCGAGAAAGGTTTTAAAATGGGGCCAATCTCACGTAACAACTCCAGAATAGAAATTTGGGGCTCAATTGTGGTCATATGACGAGGACTACCTGTACAGTACACATTAGATCTACCACCGCCGCTATTAAAAATAGAATAGCAATCACATGTGTTTACCTGTAAATCAGGGTGAATGACAGCCATAATCTCATTTTTTGGGTTTCTGGGATAGTCAACTTTCTCCAGTAGTTTATAAATCTCAATAGTGCACGGAGGGAATTCCTGACCTACAGAGAAAACAGTGCATTATCTTCAACTGTTTATGATAAATGACTGACTTTGTTTTAAAGATGCCATTCCTGATAATGTTTAAAGCAGGCGTCTTCCAACTTGGCCCTTTTATGTCTTGTGAACTTCAACTCCCAGAATTCCTCAGCCAGGACGCTTTAAGACAGGGGCCTTCCAATTTGACCTTTTGATGACTTGTGGACTTCAACTCCCAGAATTCCTCAGCCAGGACGCTTTAAGACAGGGATCTTCAAACTTGGCTGGCTGAGGAATTCTGGGAGTTGAAGTCCACAAGTCACAAAAGGGCCAAGTTGGAAGGCTCCTGTCTTAAAGCATCCTGGCTGAGGGATTCTGGGAGTTGAAAGTCCACAAGTCATAAAAGGGCCCAGTTGGAAGGCTCCTGTCTTAAAGCATCCTGGCTGAGGAATTCTGGGAGTTGAAGTCCACAAGTCATAAAAGGGCCCAGTTGGAAGGCTCCTGTCTTAAAGCATCCTGGCTGAGGAATTCTGGGAGTTGAAGTCCACAAGTCACAAAAGGGCCAAGTTGGAAGGCTCCTGTCTTAAAGTATCCTGGCTGAGGAATTCTGGGAGTTGAAGTCCACAAGTCATAAAAGGGCCCAGTTGGAAGGCTCCTGTCTTAAAGCATCCTGGCTGAGGAATTCTGGGAGTTGAAGTCCACAAGTCACAAAAGGGCCAAGTTGGAAGGCTCCTGTCTTAAAGCATCCTGGCTGAGGGATTCTGGGAGTTGAAAGTCCACAAGTCATAAAAGGGCCCAGTTGGAAGGCTCCTGTCTTAAAGTATCCTGGCTGAGGAATTCTGGGAGTTGAAGTCCACAAGTCACAAAAGGGCCAAGTTGGAAGACCCCTGCCCTAAAGCCACTATGATGGATTATTTGGTTAAAGCAAACTAAAGCTGTAAGTTGCAATTAAATCCCTTTGAGGATTGGGAAATTCTCAATAATGCTGTACCTGCGTTGAATTTGGCCACGAAATCCAGCCCGTGTCGAACGATGTTCCTCATTGTAGCCAAAATGTCGGCCCTCAGGACTCCTTGGGGCTGTGGACCAACTTCAACACCTGGAGAAGAAACCAAGGAACAGTCACTTCCTCTTTTGGGGGACCCCAGAGAAGACAGGATCCCCCTTTGTGGGGCAGCCCTTGAGGGATGCGTTCAGTGTCTAGTTTTTTATTATTTATTTTTTTTAATAATGCATGGCTCATGTATCATTTTATTTACTATATATTCATTAATGTTGGGCAATATTTAAAAATATTTATTTTTACGTCATTTATATATTGCTACTAGGCTATGTGAATATATAGTAAATAAAACGATACATCATTTTAATACATAGTTTAAATTAAAACAATATTTATAAATATATTTATCTCATTCATATATTAATTTCATGTAAATTGTAGATTAAAATTATTAATATTTCAGCCATTAATATATAGCAAATAAAAAAATGCAGGCTTTTAATATATAATTGATATTATATAGATAGTTGATAGATAAATTATAATATATACTATAAATTAAATTAAATTAATATTTTATTTATCTTGCTTAATATTTTAATATCTTATTTAAACTATATAATAGAATGATTGATATATTAATATAAATTTATTAAATATAATATTAATATATTAATAATCAATATATGAATATAAGTAAATAATACATAAAATAATACATAATTTTAACAGATAATTTAAATTAAAGCAATGTATACATTATATACATAAATATTTATAAATATTCCCCAACTTATTAATATATGAATATATAGTAAATAAAATAATACATATTTATATATTAAAAATAAAATATATATAATATTTATATATATTTAATTTAAATTAGATATTAAAATTAGATATTATTTTATGTAATATATATTCATATATTCATATGTATTCGTATCAATAATTTTAATATATAATTTAAATTACATTAATTATATATATTTATTTATTATTTATGAAATTTGCAGGTAGTCCTTGACTTACGACCACAAGGGAGCCCAACATTCCCCTTGCTAAGCAAGGCACTAAGTGAGTTTTGCCCAACTTGAGGACTTTTTCAGCCATGGTTGTGAAACGCATCACTGCCGTTGTGAACTGCACCTGGCTTGCCCGATGACTTTGCTTGTCGGAAGCCGGCTGGGAAGTTCACAAAATTGCAATCACACAACAATGCAACTCTGCAACTGTCGCGAATGCACGCTGGGTGCCAAGCGCCCGAATTTGGATCATTGGTGACCGATGGGGATGCTGAGAAGGGTCGTAAGTGCGAGGAATGGCTGCAAGTCACTTCTTTTTCAGCGCTATTGCAACTTTGACCAGTCGTTAAACGAACGGTTGTAAGTCAAGGACCACCTGTACTGATTTATGGAAATGTATCTAGAAACTCAAAGACATTGGCTAAAAAACCCCGGAAGGGGCGGGCTCATCAAAATCATATTTACCAATTGGATGCTTTGATATCGACCGGGTGGTGGCGTATTTCAAATTAGGATGCTCAAGAAGTAAGACCGGACACCTGTCTGGCAACACAGCCTCCTGCAGAAAACATTTGTTTCATACTTACGACCACAGGTTTCCGTCACTAAGCAAGACGGCTGTTAAGCAGTGAGCTCTGAGCCATTTTACAACCTTTCTTGCCCCCGTCGTTAAGCGGATCGCTGGCCTTGTTAAATCAGTCACACGGTTGTGAAGTGAATCTGGCTTCCCGGTTGACGTTGCTTGTCGGAAGGTTGTGAAAGGAGATCACTGACCCCGGGAACACTGCAACCGTCGTAAGTACATGCCAGTTGCCCAGACTCTGAATTTTGATCACGTGACTGCGGGGAATGCTACCACTGTGAAAAGGGGTCAGAGGTCACTTTTTTCAGTGCTGTTGTAACGTCGGTCACTAAACGAGCTGTTGTTACTTGAGAACTACCTATACCAAGGGTCTTCCAACTTGGCCCTTTTATGACTTGTGGACTTCAACTCCCAGAATTCCTCAGCTAGCGTGCCTGGCTGAGGAATTCTGGGAGTTGAAGTGCACAAGTCATAAAAGGGCCAAGTTGGAAGACTCCTGTCTTAAAACATCCTGGCTGAGGAATTCTGGGAGTTGAAGTCCACAAGTCATGAAAGACCCAGTTGGAAGACCCCTGTCTTAAAACATCCTGGCTGAGGAATTCTGGGAGTTGAAGTCCACAAGTCATCAAAGGGCCAAGTTGGAAGACCCCTGTCTTAAAACATCCTGGCTGAGGAATTCTGGGAGTTGAAGTCCACGAGTCATAAAAGGGCCAAGTTAGAAGACCCCCGTCTTAAAGCCTCCTGGCTGAGGAATTCTGGGATTTGAAGTGCACAAGTCATGAAAGACCCAGTTGGAAGACCCCTGTCTTAAAACATCCTGGCTGAGGAATTCTGGGAGTTGAAGTCCACAAGTCATAAAAGGGTCAAATCGGAAGACCCCTGTCTTAAAGCATCCTGGCTGAGGAATTCTGGGAGTTGAAGTCCACGAGTCATAAAAGGGCCAAGTCTGAAGACCCCTGTCTTAAAGCATCCTGGCTGAGGAATTCTGGGAGTTGAAGTCCACAAGTCATAAAAGGGCCAAGTTGGAAGACCCCTGATTTATACAAACATTGATGCTGTGCCAGCTGGCACAGACGGAATATGAAAACCCGAGTGCGATTGTTTGGCAACTGCTTTGTATTCAGACAAATAGGACCTTGTTGGAAAACGCACAAGCCTAGTGTGCCTTGTGTGTTAGATCATAAGAGCGAAGCCTGCCACAATTAACTTTGCTGCGTGTCGGGATTAATGAAGGCTGTTGCAGAGCTAATTCACCAACCGGAGAAAATTACAGTTTGCCAGGTTATCTTGAATGTTGCAAACGAGTTGAGCAAAAGTCACACAGTGAATGATTTTCAGGGGCATCTGCCCAGGGGTGAGGGTGGGATATATGTCAAAATTTTCAAAATGTCAGGTGCTTCATTGCAATCCAAGCCCACCTGTTTGGCTTGTCCGTGTGGCACACATTTTATTTATGAAATGGATTTCTTTATTAAATGTATGAGCTGCGACTTCTCACCATTGAAGAGATTCTGGGCAGTTTACAAAATTATTATGTGATTACACTTTAGAATAGAATGGAATGGAATGGAACGGAACGGAACAGAACGGAATATAGAATAGAATGGAACAGAATAAAAAAGATGTTGAGACTCCAGAAAGAGTGCAGAGAAGAGCAACAAAGAACGGTTGCTGGAATTGGGAATGTCTAGTTGAATGAAGAGAAGGACGAGGGGGAACAGGATAGCACTGTTCCAATATCTCAGGGGCTGCCCCAAAGAAGAGGGAGTCAAGCTATTCTTCAAAGCACCAGAAGGCAGGACAAGAAGCAACGGATGGAAACTCACCAAGGAGAGAAGCAACCTGGAACTAAGGAGAAACTTCCTGACAGTCCGAACAAATAACCAGTGGAACAATCTGCTTCCAGAAGCAGTGAATGCTCCAACATTGGAAGTTTTAAAGAAGAGACTGGACAGCCATTTGTCTGAAATGGTATAGAGTTTCCTGCCTGAGCAGGGGGTTGGACTAGATGACCTCCAAGGTCTTTCCCAACTTTTTATTATTATTATTATTATTATCATCATCATCATCATCATCATCATCATCATCATCATTATTACTATGGATCATCGCACAGTCAGCCAGATGTTCAGACTGGATTTGGCATTTTGTCTACCTATCGAGTCCTTACCCAGGACCTGGGATAGGCAGATGTGGATGTTTGATGATATCACAGGGTGGAAGCAGTTCCTAGTAAGGCCGCCTTTTGCAAATGACTAATGGCGAATTTGTCAATGCCAATGATGGTGTTCAAATGGTGCTCCAGTTGTTTTGGGACTGTACCCAAGGCGCCTATTACTATTGGTACTACCCTTGCTTGCTTTTGCCATATTCTTTCTCTTTCTATTTGTAGGTGTTTGTATTTTGTGATCTTCTCCAGTTCTTTCTCTTCTATTCTGCTGTCTCCAGGCACTGCCACGTCCACTATCCAGACTTTTTTGTCTTTCTTATCGACAATTGTTAAGTCTGGGGTGTTATGTTGCAGGTGCTTATCTGTTTGAATTCTGAAGTCCCAGAGCAGTTTAATTTTATCATTTCCTATGACTTTCTCTATGTTATGATCCCACCAGTTTTTGCTTACAGGCAAATAATATTTCTTCCAATGCACCATTATTGCTACTTTGTCATGCCGGTGCTTGTAGTCAGTCTGTGTTGTTGTTGTTGTTATTATTATTATTATTACAAGAATAGAATATAGAATGGAATGGAATGGAATGGAATGGAATGGAATAGAATAGAATAAGAATAGAATGGAATGGGATGGGATGGGATGGGATAGGATGGGATGGGATGGGATGGGGTGGAATAGAATTGAATAGAACGAAACAAGAATAAAATAGAACACAAAATAGAATAGAATATAGAATGGAAAATGAATAGAATAGAATAGAATAGAATAGAATAGAATAGAATAGAATAGAATAGAATAGAATAGAATAGAATAGAATAGGATAGGATAACAGAGCTGGAAGGGACCTTGGAGGTCTTCTAGTCCAGCCCCCTGCTCAGGCAGGAGACCTATATCATTCCAGACAAATGGGTTGTCCAGTCTCTTCTTAAAGACTTCCAGTGTTGTTGCATACAGGTAATTCACTTGCAACCATCCGTTTAGTGACCCTTTGAAGTTACAACAGCAAAAGCAAATTATGATTGTTTTTCGCACTTACAACCGTTGTGGCATCCCCATGGTCACGGGATCAAAATTTGGACGCTTGGCCCTTGGCATGTACTTATGACAGTTTCAGTGTCCCGAGGGTGGGTCACGTGATCCCCTTTGGCGACCTTCCGGCAAGCAAAGTCCATGGGGGGAAGGCGGCTTCGCTTAACAGCCAGGTTGCTAACTGAACACCTGCAGCGATTCACTTAACGACGGTGGCAAGAAAGGTCGTAAAATGAGGCAAAGCTCACTTAACGACCATCTCGCTTAGCCATGAAAATCCGAGGTCTAACTGTGGTCATAAGTCGAGGCGTACCTGTAATTGTTTATTCGTACATTTATATATCAGATTTAGAGGTCAGCCATCTCAGTTACGGTGCAAATATATATATTTTTTTAAAAAAATACCTGTATATAATGGCACATCTGAATGGCCAGGCAATCGCTGGAGTTTTCCAGGATGAGGGTCCCACCCATGTTAGCGGTGGTGTTGTGAAGGTCAAAGATGAGGTCGTAAGCCTCAGGCCGGCCCTTCGGACCGAATAAGCCGTTGATTTCCTGAGCCCTTCTGACTTCGTAGGGGACGTTGTCCGTGAGGTCTCTGCTGTGGACCAGAAAAACCCAAAGAAATGTGAGTTAGTCGGATCACTAGAAAAAGAAAAAAAGGACACACATTGGCCTTTGGGGTAAACTCTGCAGGTAGCCCTCGACTTACGACCGTAATGGAGGCTGAAATTTCTGTTGTACCTCACGATGGTCATAACTGGAGACAGCCACAAATGATGGACCCAATTTTGTAACCTTTTTTTTTTATCCCAGTGGGTGTTTTTTCACAGGAGGTAGTTTCGGCAAAAAAAAAATACCCTAAATTGTGGTCACGTGATTGAAGGACATTGCAAGGAGCTGGAGAGAGAGAGAGAGACAGAGACAGAGAGAGACAGAGAGAGAGAGATGATGATGATGACGATGATGATGATAGAGAAACAGAGAGAGACACAGATGATAGATAGATAGATATAGATATATACATAGAGAGATAGAGAGACATGATAGATATATAGAGAGAAATGATAGATAGATAGATAGATAGATATAGATATTAGATATATATAGAGAGAGATACGAAAGATATATAGAGAAATTAGATAGAGATAAAGATAGATAGATAGATAGATAGATAGATAGATAGATAGATAGATAGATATAGATAGATTATATATAGAGAGAGAGAGATACATGATAGATAGATAGAGAAATTAGATAAAGATAGATAGATAGATAGATAGATAGATAGATAGATAGATTATATATAGAGAGAGAGATACATGATAGATATATAGAGAAATTAGATAGATAGATAGATAGATATAGATAGATAGAAAGAAAGATAGACTGACAGACAGATAGATATAGATAGATTAGATATATATAGAGAGAGATACATGATAGATATATAGAGAAAGATAGAGATAAATATAGATAGATAGACAGATAGATAGATAGATTATATATATATATATATATATATATATATATAGAGAGAGAGAGAGAGAGAGAGAGAGCTACATGATATATATAGAGAGAAATTAGATAGAGATAGATAGACAGACAGACAGACAGACAGATACAGTAAGATAGATAGATAGATAGATAGATAGATAGATAGATAGATAGATAGATAGATGGATGGATGGATGGATGGATGGATGGATGGATGGATGGATGGATGGATGGATGGATAGATAGATAGATAGATAGATAGATAGATAGATAGATAGATAGATAGATAGATAGATAGATAGATAGATAGATAGATAGATAGATAGATAGATAGATAGATAGATAGATAGATAGATAGATAGATAGATTTTATATATATATATATATATATGTTTTCTGAGGTTTTCGCGGGTATTTGTATGTAGGTCTTTGGTTGTTCGGGTTTTCTCCCACGTAAAATTGGAAGTGTCTTGGCAACGTTTCGACGAAGTCCCATTCGTCATCTTCAGGCTGGTGCTTTCAGCTTCGTGCCTCGAGCAGCAGTGTGTGGTCTTGGCTGTGTGCTCTTCCTTTTAACTGCCAGTGGAGGTATGAACTGATTGGGTGGGAGCTTGGCTGTGTTCTGATTGGGTGGAGGTGTGTTCTGATTGGTTAGGGGCTTGGCTGTGCTCTGATTGGCTGGGGGGTTGGCTGTGCTCTGATTGGCTGGGGGGTTGGCTGTGCTCTGATTGGCTGGGGGAGTGTTCTGTTTGGTTGTGCTCAGGTTAGTCTGAGTTGCAGAGGGATTCAAGATTTTGGGCTGCCCTGCCATTCCTTGGCTTCGTGTTCGTGGTCGTGCTTCCTCTTCATGGAGGGTGTCAGTTTGCTTCATGTATGGATTGGGGGGGTTTAAAGTGGCTAATGATGCAGCTGTGGTCTGGCTCCTGGTTTGTGGTCGTGCCTCATAGTCAGTGTGGCTTTGGGTTTGTTTTTTTGCGTGGATGTTTGGTGGTGAAATCCTGTGTGGTTTTTGTGAGTGTGGGTCTGGTATCATTTTTTGTGTTAGGGAGTCGTTTGTCAATGAGGGCGGGTTTCCAAATGGCTGGTAGGCGGGAGGTATCATCTCGCTTGTTCATGCTGTGTGGGCGTTTTTCTATCTCGATACGTAGACGACACCTTCATAATCTGGCCACATGGGAAAGAAAAACTGGACAACTTCCTCACACACCTCAACAGCCTACACCCCAAAATACAGTTCACCATGGAAACAGAAACTAACAACCAACTTCCCTTCCTGGATGTCTTAGTCTACAAGAAATCCAATGGCTCCCTAGGACACACCATCTACCAGAAGAAAACACACACAAACCGCTATCTGCACGCTCTCTCACACCACCACCCAGCACAGATCAACTCTGTAGCCAAGACACTCATCTCCAGAACAAAACGCTTAGCTGACGAACAACACCTAAAACCCGAACTACACACTCTCACCAATGTACTAACATCCAATGGATTCCATAGAAATAAGATTACAAACCTAATCCAAAAAGAAACCCCCACTAAAATCCAAGACAAAGAACAAGAAAACGGCAAAGCCATCCTCCCATACATAAAAGGCATCACAGACAGAATCAGTAAGATCCTCCATAAACACAACATCAAAACAGCATTCTGCACAAACAGAAAAATATCCACCATCCTTAGAAACCCCAAAGATAAAATTGAATTAGAAAATCAAGGAGTATACGAAATCCCATGCACCACTTGTCCCACCACATACATCGGACAAACCAACAGAAGAATAAGTGCACGCATTGAAGAACATAAGAACTCAGTCAAAAAAGAGGAACCAACATCTTCCCTGGTCCAACACCTTAAAGCTACGGGACATGAAATTGACTTTAAAAATACCAGAACCATTGCCAAAAGTGAACATTTTAATAACAGAATAATCAGAGAAGCCATCGAGATAGAAAAACGCCCACACAGCATGAACAAGCGAGATGATACCTCCCGCCTACCAGCCATTTGGAAACCCGCCCTCATTGACAAACGACTCCCTAACACAAAAAATGATACCAGACCCACACTCACAAAAACCACACAGGATTTCACCACCAAACATCCACGCAAAAAACAAACCCAAAGCCACACTGACTATGAGGCACGACCACAAACCAGGAGCCAGACCACAGCTGCATCATTAGCCACTTTAAACCCCCCCAATCCATACATGAAGCAAACTGACACCCTCCATGAAGAGGAAGCACGACCACGAACACGAAGCCAAGGAATGGCAGGGCAGCCCAAAATCTTGAATCCCTCTGCAACTCAGACTAACCTGAGCACAACCAAACAGAACACTCCCCCAGCCAATCAGAGCACAGCCAACCCCCCAGCCAATCAGAGCACAGCCAACCCCCCAGCCAATCAGAGCACAGCCAAGCCCCTAACCAATCAGAACACACCTCCACCCAATCAGAACACAGCCAAGCTCCCACCCAATCAGTTCATACCTCCACTGGCAGTTAAAAGGAAGAGCACACAGCCAAGACCACACACTGCTGCTCGAGGCACGAAGCTGAAAGCACCAGCCTGAAGATGACGAATGGGACTTCGTCGAAACGTTGCCA